>CABHPH010094358.1:0-66831 GCA_902168325.1 Peromyscus nudipes
AGATGCCCCCACAATAGACTGCTGGCAATAGTCGAGAGGTAGCCCGATCTGACCTACCCTGGTGATAGGATGGCCAAACACCTTGATTGTCGTACTAGAAGCCCCATCCAGTGACTGAGAGAACTAGATGCAGAGATCCACGGTCAGGCCCTGGGTGGAGCTCCGGGAGTCCAATTGGCGAGAAGGAGGAGGGTTTATGTGAGCTAGAGTTGTTGGGACCAGGGATGGATGGAATACAGGGACAAGTGGCCAAACAAACGGAAACACATGAACTGTGAACCAATGGCTGAGGGGCCCCCAACTAGACCAGGCCCTCTGAATGGGTGAGACAGCTGATTGGCTTGATCTGTTTGGGAGGCATCCAGGCAGTTGGACCGGGTCCTGTGCTCAGTGCATGAATTGGCTGTTTGAAACCTGGGGCTTAGTAGAGACCCTTGGCTCAGCCTGGGAGGAGGGGACTAGACCTGCCTGGGCTGAGTCCACCAGGTCCATCTCAATCCCTGGGGGAGCCTTTGCCCTGGAGGAGATGGAAATGGGGGGTGGGACGGGGGGAGGGGGGGGCGGGGTGGCAGGAGGGGTAATGGGGTGATCTATGACTGAGATGTAAAGTTGAATTATATTGTAAAATAAAATAAAATAAATTATAAAAAAAAAAAAAAAGAATTTTAATTCAGCCAGGAGGTGGTGGTGCATGCCTTTAATCCCAGCACTCGGGAGGCAGAGCCAGGCAGATCTCTGTGAGTTCCAGGCCAGCCTGGACTACCAAGTGAGTTCCAGGAAAGGCGCCAATACTACACAGAGAAACCCTGTCTCGAAAAACAACAACAACAACAAAGGAATTTTAATTCCCTAATTGTTTAGGATGCCTTCCAAATTTTTTTTTAAATCAAATAGACCCAGTGGCAAAGGATTGGCCCCCACAGTCTTGGAGCATACCCCAGAAGGCTGAAGAGGTAACTAAGCTGCCCTAGTTATTCTTTTGGATGATGAGTTTGATCATGAAAGAAGAAATTAAGAATTAAAGAAATAAGAAATTGAGTTCCATTAATTTCAAATAAGGGAACTTGAATTTCAAAATTTTAATGAAGAAAAAATACCTAAATATAGCTTATTCTTGAAGAAACAAAACTGATTAAACTATAAATAAGTGAATTTAGTAAAATTTTGAGTTTAGCATTTACTTACACACATACTATTTATTTATAACCCTAGCTTCCATAAGAAATACTAGTTGTAAAGTATTTTCTACCATATATACTGTATATTATATATAATCTTATATATATATATATAGTGTATGTAATAATTTTAGGTCTGTCTTAAATTCAGTATTGTGGCTGTTAATTTATTGTTTAATGTTCAAAAAATAATTTATGGACATGTTCCATACTGCATTGGAAGACTAGTGACTTGCCCATAGTTGGTGGCTATTCTCAGGATGCATGAACACTATTCCAATCCCCACCTCAGTATGACCAACATCACCTCTGCAGTTTGTACTGAGGGAGGGAGCTCACAGTCTGTTTATATTTACAGTCTCTAGCTTACTCAGCTACTGTAAATGCTAGCCAGGCTCAATAACCATTTATTATTATCAACAAGCCATACATATATTGACATACTATATTTATTATTTCATGTCATAGTCAGAATAGGAGCTACTGCCCTAAGGCTTTTAATCCAAGTCAAATTAGGCCAACCAGGCACATTAGTATGTGGTAATCAAATTTACAATGTCATTAGCATTGTTTACACATTTCAAATAATCTCTTTTAATAGTCATGGGAGTTATAAGTGAAGGACTTATAAATGATTAATTCTATTAGTGACTGAAGCCTGTAGTGGGTAACTGTTCCAGCTTTGACCTTGAAGCCACGTCTCAGGGGCAGGTCCTAGGTAGGTGTGGCAGTTACCAGCTGCCTCACTGGGGCAACCAGCTACCCACTACAGAAGCCCCATGTAGAACACTCATCCAAATCTACAAAATACAATTCTGGCTTCTTTCTTTATCAGTTTTACTTCAACTTTGCCTTCTCAATACTAGAAACTACCTGGGTTAGTTGGGGTTTCTATTGATAAAATAACATGACCAAAAGCAACTTGGGAAGAAAAGAAAATATATTTCATCTTAGAGCTTATAGTCCAACATACAGGGAAGTTGGGGCAGGAGCCCAAATCAGAAAACTGAAGACAAGAACTGATACAGACAGAGACCCTGGAGGAGTGCTGCTCACTGACTTGTTGCCCATGGCTTGCTCATCTTGCATTCCTAGAGTACACATAACCACTAGCCCAGGGGTGAGCTGGGCCCTTCCACATCCACCGTCAATCATTAGTCAAGAAAATGCCCTACATGCTTTCCCACAAGCCAAGCTGGTGAGGGCATTTTCTTTCCTTTCTTTTTCTTTTCTTTTCTTTTTTCTCTTTTCTTTTCTTTTTGTTTTGTTTGTTTTTTTAATTAAGAAATTTTATCATTCATTTTACATACCAATCACAGATCCCCCTCTTCCCTCCTCCCACCCCTCCAGCCTTCCCCCACCCACCCACCCCACATTCCCTCCTACAAGAAGGTAAGGCCTCCCATGGGAAGTCAGCAGAGTCTGGTACATTCAGTAAAGACAGGTCCAAGTCCCTCCCCCTGCCTCAAGGCTGAGCAAGGTGTCCCACAAGCTAACAAGGAGGACCGAAAGAAGAACGCATGGATCACCCTGGGAAGGGGAAATAGATGAGATCTCCATGAGCAAACTGGGGATGAGGGGGGCCAATGGAGGGTAAGGGGTAGGGAATGAGAACATAGGTAAAGGGATGGTCGAGTGAGGGCATTTTCTTAATTGGAATTCCCTCTTATCAAATGATTCTAGCGTGTGTCAAGTATGCATAAAACCAGCACACCAACATCTGGCTATTTTCATAGTTTAACCCTCACTGTTAGCCAGATATCCTGCAGAAGCAGGGTCTTCTGTGACTATTGCCATTTTCACATTACCTTTAGAAGATGTCTCTTCAGTTTTAGGAGCTATCAATTTCATCATAAGAACCATTAAGATACTAACACCAGCTGTATGCACAAAGTGCCACTGGGCAGCATTAATTACAACTGTGCTTTTATTGTTAACTTGTCTAGTATTAGAATCTAGCAGCACCATGATATACATTGACCACACTCTTAACATCACTTTTTTCAATCCAGTTGGAGAAAGACCTACTGCTAAGTCAATCTTGATTCTTATGTTTGGGATCCAGAAATATGCATTATCGTCTGACCCTGACTAGGAATGATCTTGCATATTGTAACAACTATTCTAGAACCAGTGAGTCATTGGTTACATGGAGATAGTCTGAGCCATGATGTCAGTTGGCTTGTATGGCTTTCTTGCATGGGTCTGCCACATTGTTACAGCAGGGCATTCCCACTATCTTTATCCATAGGAGTGGTCTTCACCATTGCAGATTTCATTCAATGATTTACACTCTTTTCAGGTCACACTCAATAAAAACTAAAAATTCATTTTACAGTTGTATTTGTAGGTGTTATTCTTTTACATTTTCTTACTAATCAGTTATTTCACAATTTTTTTGCTATTCCTAATATACATAGCTTACAAAATATCTCATTGACAGATTCATTTATTTCACCAACAGCAGCACTAATTCTTCATAATTTTCAATGTTTTTGCTTTAAGATATGAAATCTCAGTAGAATATTCAACCACAATCTTAAATAATTTTATTTCTAACCACCAGACACTCAAAGACCTTTCTTACATAAAAACTTAAGTGAAGAACAAGATTAAACCTCTATATTTGATTTCAAGTCAGTCCCATAGCATCATTATTTTATCCACAAGTTATGCATTAGAAATAGTATTATGTAACTTGGTCAGAGTTAATTATAGTTATAAATCATTTTAATCTTCATGGATATATCCATTTCAATTAGGATTTAAAGATTTAATATCATCTAATAAAAATTCTTAAACTTCTATATTAATAAATATACTTTAATAGTTCTCTAGTCCTTTATGTTATTTTATTGATATCAATAACAAAATCAACTTCCAAAGTACTATAGTTATCTAATGGAGACAATTACTGATTTTATTTGCTATTATTATTTTTAGTATATTTTATTGAAAATTTTATGTATGCACATAATATATTTTGGTCATATTCACCCCCTCAACTTCTTCCATTATCTCCTCCAAGATCTATCACCCTTCTATATCCCCTTCCAACTTGTGTTTCCTTTGTAATTATAGCCACAGACTCAATATACATACTTATGAGTATGGAGCCATCCACTGGCACATGAACAACATACAGGGAGACCTCACTCTTAAAGAATTGGCTCTCTTAACCCCAGCAGCCATCAATTCTCAAGTGTTCTTTAAATAAAGACAGAAGATCATGAGTTTCTCCCCTTCCATTAGAAAATGTTTGATCTTGTGTAGCTGTTAAGCAGACGCCAATAACTGCTGTGAGTTCATGAGTGTAGCTGTCCTATAATTTCCAGAAGGTATTATGTAACTACAGTTTTCCTTGACCTCTAGTTCTTACAATCTTTACTCTTCTACAATGGTAACCGAGCTTTTTGTTTAACGGGTATGACACAGATGACCCATTGGTGGTTGATACTTACGATTTCACTTTGACCAATTATGAGTTTTTGCATTAACAGTCATACTCTGCACAAGGAAAATTCTCTGATGCAGTCTTAAAGTTGCACTAAGCTATAAGTAGAGAGATATGAATTTAGAGGGCAGTTTGATACTATGTCCATTTAGCAAAATAATGGTAGAAACTTTACCCTTGGGACCTAAGAGCCACCCAACCATGAGTTCTAGGCCAGATCGGCAGTAGCAGGCGTGGGTTTTCTCCCATGAAGAGGGCTTTGATTCAATCAGAAGGAGGTTGGTTATTCTTAGAGCGTTGATGTCACTACTGTATTCATGGACATATCTCACCACACCGGTTGTTGTTGTTGAGCATTGAGTCCACAGAAAATTCATGATTGCCCTCCAGAACTTGATGCTTAGACTCTTCTGAAATTGTTTTTATCTTAATCACTTTTCTTTTTCCTCAAATTCCATATATGATGTATGAAATTAATAATTCTCTCTCAAACTGTAAAAAACCTTGAACTATCAAGTCAATACTACAGTCATGAATGTATAGAGCACAATGACCTACCTATTAATTCCTATGTAATTCTTATAACTGACCTTAACCTAGAAAAGCTAGAGATGCTGAAAAATGAGTGAGTAATAAGACCTATAGAGATCTCCATAAATTAACACATCCAAATAAGTATGACTCCTGGGCTTTTTCATCATTGGGTCTAAAAACAAGTGCAATTCCAGGACAATTAATGAAGCAACTCTAATATCACAGTAGTAGGCTTGTGATGCCAACAATGCTCAGAAATTTGAGAACGTAACTACAGCTTTATACAGGTTATACTTGAATTAATTCCAATTAAACACTTCGAAAATGGACTAACATCAACAGTATAATGTTATTGTAAGTTTAACAGCACTGACCTTTTCAGTAGTAATGACCACAAAATTCCATAACTGGATATATTAGTGTGATATATTTGTATTATTGTAATATATGTAGCACCATTAATCTTATTCAATTAATAATCTCAAAGTATATTCTTTCTAATTTGTTATCAAAGAATATGAGAGCATCAAAACATGAGTTCCAATGAGAAACAAGATGGTTGAAAATTTCCTTATCTCTATCATGACCTCACTGATAATAGTGCTAACTACAAAATTGTTTCAATAATTTCATTTCCAAGTATCCTATTTCCACCTCTTATCACTTAATCAAAAATTGATTAACCTTTATTCAATAATTATGAAATTCATGCTAAAACAAATAGAAATAATTATAATTTTAAAGACCAAACTTAGTTCCTAATATTAACTTCCTTCCTCTTATTTAGGTAAACAAACTTATTGTGATTATCACCGCATTCATTTACATCAACTTTCTAATTACCAATTAAGCTAGGTGCAGCTCTTCCACTATGAGCAGACACTGTAATTATTAGCGAATTACCATCTAGCACCATCAGTCACTTCCTACTACAAGGACTATTCATTCTACTTCTCTCCATGTTACTAATTATTAAAGCTACTAGCCTTTTCATTTAATCCACAACTCTAGATGTTTGATTATCAGGCAACACTACAGCAGACCACCTGCTTCATGTATTTCGTTGGTGGAACCACATTAGGTCTGGCATCCATTAATCATTCATAGGCCCTAATCACATCTATTGTCCTAGCAGTAACTTTTATTTTTCAATTTGCCTACCCCCAATCCAAGTTGTTTTCATACTTCTGTTTAGCCTTTTACCTACATGATAGTACTTCAAGGCCACCCTGAATGATACCTATTATATAGTATTTAATCCTTGTCCCCAACCACCTACAGGACCATTACCAGGCAGCTGTTTACAATATCCAGTTTGGTAATATGATTCCACTTTCATTCAATTGTTTTACTTTTATGAAACCTAGTAGTACCTTAGTAATTTTATCAGATAGGACAAGATGTAACTCAGGAAGCTGTATCTCAAGGCCACGAGTGGATTAATAAACCCAGGGCTAAGTTTGGTTTCTATTTCTGTGATAAAGACCATGGGAAAAACAACATGGGGAGGAAAGTGTTCATGTGGCTTACACAGTCCATCATTGAGAGAAGTCAGGGCAGGAACTCAAGCAGGAAAAGAGGCAGGAACCATGAAGAAGCATTACTTACTGGCTTGCTCTCCATGGCTCAGTTGGCTTGCTATGCAACCCAGGGTCCCCTCCCCTACAGTGGGTGGGGCCCTCCTGCCTCAATCATTAATGAAGAACATTTCCCAAAGATGTGACATAGGCAATCTGATGGAGGCCTTTTTTCAACTGAGGTTTCCTCTCCCCAGATAACCCTAGCATATGGCAAACTGAGAAAAAACTAACCACCCTCAAAAACCAACGTTTTGAAGTAACTATCTTTATTTCATTAAGAAGTTTCCTCATTTCTGGCCCCATGTGAGCCTTTTCTCATTCAATCCTCGCTCTAAGTCAAGAATTTGGAGGCTGCTGACCACCCACACATTAGTATTCTTGTTCTCAGGAGTGTCGATACCTGCATCCACTATAGCTTGGTAGAGGGCAAAAGCAAGCATACTAAGGGCTTTCTATTACAGTCTCACTGTATGCTTCTATTATTGCAATGCATCTAGTTTTTCTGTACTAACTAGTACAACTCATTTCCAGTCAGCTTTGCCACTCAGTTGAAAAAGAATAATGGACTCTACATTGACTTCAATAATATGTTTTTGGTGGTGCTGCTTGTATCTTGTTACCATAACTCAACATTTATGTAGGGAAAAAAAGCCATCAAGATGTGGATTTTATAGCATCAGATCTGTCCACCTGCGATTTTTCGTAAAAATTTCTCTAATATTTATCATGTTTTGCTATTTAATTAAAAAGCCAGGGACTGGAGAGATGGCTCAGTGGTTAAGAGCACCAGCTGCTCTTCCAGAGGACTGGGATTCAATTCCCAGCATCCACATGGTAACTCTCCATTATATGTAACTCACCCCAAAGTATCCTATACCCTCTTCTGGCCTATGCTGGCAGAACTTCCAGATTCATAACAAATTAATTAACTGAGCAAGCCACGAGGAGCAAGCCAGTCAGTCGGCAGTGTTCTTCCATGGTTCCTGCTTCTGCTTGAGTTCCTTGCTACCATTCTCATTAGCATCTCAAATTAATACTCACTGTAGCAATGATTTTCATCTTTACCTAATATATTATGTATTATGCAGTATTATATGATATCAAATATACATTAATTTATGGATGATTATTAAGATATAATAATTGATATTATGTAGATATATAAATGGTGACTGGTTTTAATTAAAATGGACACCCCTAGCAGGATGGAGGTGCTATTTAAATTCTGAGGCAAGACACTTCTGCCCTATTGGTTAGGAAGACATGCAGGAGCCCATACTTGAAGCTGAACCTCTAAGGAAAAGATAGGGAGTGACTGTTCCTCATGCTGTGCATAGAAACAGCACAAGATAAAGCGCTCTGCCAGGTACGAGAATAAGGAGGGTAGGGATCTTCTCCCCACTATCCCATGATAATCACTGAGATTTATTCTCTTTGGAAATCTTTGAGATGAAATATCTACTCTATTTTCCTTAGGCAATCCTTGAAGAAACAACTGTCTTCTCTACCTAAATAAAAAAATAAAATGAATTATTTCAACTCATTAAATTTTAATATTTAATAACTCCAAACATGTCTTTGGTTTGTTTTAACAATTTTAAAAGCTTATATAACATCCTTAATAGGACCATATCAGTCACACCTATTAAATTCACTATGTTGAGAAGGAATAATATTACTTATTGTAGGGATGCTTGCAATTTTAAATACCCACTTTAACTTATTCACCATAATACCAGTCATTTTATTAGTTCTTGTAGCCTGCAAGGCTTACCACTATAATAATAGCATCTGATACACATGGCCTGGACTATGTATTCAACCTAAACCTTTTCAAATGCTCAACATTATTATTATGCTTGTATCTGCAGCATGACATTGTTAAAATTCATGTGAGCTAATACAACCTTATGGTGGTGCTTTATGGAATTGAGTTGAGAAGACTGACCAAAAGATGCAGATGGTAAAGCAATTTTACTAATAGTAAGAAAAGACAAAGAGATTTTGTTGGAATATGCTGTTCCCTTCTAACCCTGAAGCCCTGGTTATTTTCACTAATGACCACAGGAAGTCAGCATCCTTCCAACGAACCAAATACACAGAAATACTGGTAGGTGCCAGGATTAACTGTCTTGAAAATACTCCTAATGATGGCATTTACCATTACATAACAAATTCTATTTTACCTTTTCTTTCAAAAAATACTAATCTCAGCTCTAATTATTACCCAATGAGGAAATCAAACAGAATGATTAAAATTAGGATTTCCTATTCTATATACTGTGGCCATTATACCTACTGTAGCATTAATTATATTCTAAATGCCACAGGCTCATTACACTTTTCAACAATATACAACTGAATTCAAATACTGTCATATTCCTGGTCAAACAAGGTAAAGTGTTTATAGTAAAAATGTCTCGTACTTCCTCCATCTCTGCTTACCAAAGCACAGGTAGAAATCTGTTGTCCTAGCAGCCACTGTACTAAAATTGAATATGATGGTATATTAGGAATAGATATAACTTTAAATCTATTCACAAAACATACAATGTACTCATTTCATATTTTCCCCATGAGGAATAATTGCAAAAAAAATTGTTTATACAAGACAGAGAAGGACTCTCAGTACATATTCAGGTACTTCCAGGAATGTTAGCCATACTACCCAAACACCAAGAAGTTCTATGGGCATTACAACCCTGATAAGTGCCCACAATCTCAAGTCATAAAGAGCATTCTTCCTCACAAACCCCAACTAAAAATCATAGCCTAACTATATTATTACCTTGCAGGTAACAAACATACTCTCTTTAATAACATGATAAGTATGATAAGACATAGCCTTCACCACCAGACATTATCTTCTTAGAGAAAGGTTTGTCATTACAGCTTATTTTAATGATCTAGTTTTACCCTTATTAGGACAGGATTTACCAGGCCAATTATAATCCTATACTACCTCTACATATTACCCCTACATATTTCCTCATAAAGCAATGCTGAAAACTTACATTTCCTATTAACAATAGTAACCTCATCTTCATATCTGCCTACCCCTTTGTTCTATTAATTTCTCCAATCTTATGTTGAAACTTCTATATGTTAAATATAGTTCATATTAAACATTATATTGAGTCTAATAATAGAAATGTACAACCCTTTCACTGAGACAGGTGACAGACTTGCTAATTCACATATAACAATCTTAATTTTGAAGGGGTAAAAATAATTTGCTACTTTTAAGAACAAAAACTTGGTGTGATTCAAATAAAGTAATTTATTTGCCACCTCTATTATATTTTCATTTCTAGTGTTAACTTCACTAATTACTATAATTATTACTAAAGTGATAACAACATCTTACTTAGTAAGATTCTTTATTTTACATGTTTTGTTGCCAGCATCACTAATATCTACATATGTATGTATGTATGTATGTATGTATGTATGTATTCATCCATCCATCTATCTATCCATCTATCTATCTATCTATCTATCTATCTATCTATCTATCTATCTACCTACCTATCATCTAGCTAGCTCTTCAGTCATATATTATTTCTCAATAATATTTTTTCCAGTAGTAATTTTCATTCTGTGACCAATCACCGAATTTCCAAAATGCTGTAAACACTCCAAGAGAAATACTACCTGATAACTGGCACCACCCTAGAATTAACTATAGTCAATCATGTCTTCTACTTGTTCTCAGCAAGGGGTAGTTACCATGTCATTTGTCCCTATGGGATGTTGGTATTAATGAACATTCATAAGTATAGCTGTCCTCCAGGAAATTTTGTTTAATTGTATTAGAGACATTGGATTTATGTCAAGAATTTCATAGTTTCTTTTTTACTATTTTATTTTTTTAGATATATAATATAATTACATGATTTCCCTGATTCCCTTTCTCTCCTCAAAACACTCCCATGTACCCACCCTGCCTTCTCTCTTGCAAATTCATAGCCTCTTTTTCTTCAATTGTTTACACACACACACACACACACACACACACACACACACGTGTGTGTGTGTGTGTGTGTGTGTGTGTGTGTGTGATGTATTCCTAAACACAATACAACCTGCTCAGTCTATGTATGTTACTTGCATGTATATGTTTTCAGGACTGACCATTTGGCATTGGATAAACAACTGTTGTTTTTTTTTTTTTTCCTGGGGATGACCATTTCTCCCCCTCTCAGCATTCCTTGGTTGCCTTCAGTTCTTCATTTAAGGTTGGGGCCTTTTGAGCTTTCCCACTCCTCCATTAGCATGTCTATTGCTATTATCCTTATATCAGTCAGATTTAGGTAGTTATGTGTGCACGATTCCCTAGGTATAGCTTCTGACACTTCTAGGAGACACAGTCTCACAGCAAACTTCCTGTTCCCCTGGCTTATGCTCCTTCCAGCCCTTCCTCCACAATGATCCCTGAGCCTTAGGTATGGGAATTGTGCTGTAGATGTGGCATTTGGGACCAGGCTCCACAATATTGTGTGTTGGTTGGTTGTGATTTTCTGAAATGGTCTCTGTTGCAAAGAGAAGTTTTCTTAATGAGCAATGAGGACTACAATTGTCTGTGGGTATAATGACAAATATTCAGAATGTAGATACAGACTATGCTGGTTTAGTTAAGTGTCAACCACCAATTAGATCCTCCTCTAAGATCCATGATTTCCCTAGTCCTGCAATAGTTAGCTAGGGTTCTAATACCAGGGGTGATTTCCCATTTATTGAACAAGTCGATGCATTTTCATTCAAAGAAAAGAAAATACGTAATAATAAACCTAACCTAGGAGGTGAAAGACCTTTACAATGAAAACTTTAAACCTCTAAAGAAGTAGAGAAAGACATTAAGAAATAGAAAGACACTCTGTGCTCATGAATTGGTAAAATTAATATTGTGAAAATGGTTATTTTATCAAGAGTTATTTACAGATTCAATGCAAATTCCAATCAAAACCTGATTGTGAACCCACAAAAGTCTATTAAATAATTTAGGAATGGGTGCAATGGAAATACAGACTCACTAATACAGAACAAGGAAGACGCTGCTGCTGATCCTGCTGATCCAGCTGCCACTGTCCTGTCATTCTGCCCAAGGGTGATGGTGACCAATCACAAGGTTTACTTCTCCTCTGACCACCTGAGAGAGCACACGACCCCTATTTTTCTGCTCTTAAGTGGTCACATACACAGACAAGACCATGTCCTGGAGCTTTCCACCCCAAAGCCACTGGCTGAATGGAACGAGTTCCCATAACAAAAACCCCTGTTTGAGTCTCCACAGAAACAGAAAAATAACTATCCTAAAATTGATATGGAACCACAGAAGACTCCAGCTAGCTAGCCAAAATAGCTGAGCAAAAGAATAATGCTGGAGGGGTTACCATTCTAGATCTTAAGATATATTACAGAGCCATAGTAATGAAAGCAGTATAGTACTAGCACAAAATCAGACCCATTCATCAATGGAATAAAACTAAAGACCCAAAAATGAGTAGACATAATTTCAGCCATCTAATATTTGACAGATGTCAAAAACATACATTGGAGAAAAGAAAACATCTTCAACAAATGTTGTTTAGTAAACTGGCTGTCCACATGCAGAAGGATGAGATTAGATCTGTATCTATCACCCTACACAAAAACTAACTCCAAATGGATCAAAGGATTTCATAATTTTTATTGTACTCAGTATGTGAGAATTTCAGTGAATTTTCATACTCAACCACGACTCTAATAAGCTCCCACTCTTTGATCTTCTTCCTCTTCCTCCTCTTCTTCTTGGCAACAAGTGTCAGTTTGGCCTTCATCCATGATGACCATTGACAACAGCGAGCCCAACTCCATGCTGTACTTTATAGTACCCAGCATAACAGTTGGTTTGAGAACTTTCTACAAATCTGCTTTTACCCACTCAAAACAAGAAACTCAACACTGGCAATATGCTTAGATGCTATTGCTTCTTTATTTATGGCAATCTGTGCCCTAACACAAGTTTAACATAAAATCATTATACTCAATAGTTTAAGCTAACAATGATCTAATAGTTACTGTTGGCTCAGGGATGCCATACAGCTACTCACTCACATATTTTAAAGCTGTGTGCCCTGGATCTATTAACTACAATTCTAATAATGAGCAAAAATTTGGGGGGAAAAAGGTAGGCCTATTTAATACTACAATGTTGTTTCATTATTAAAAGCCTTGTAATCACAGCATAACTTTCTTTACAAAGCTCTAGATGTAATTATTGAATCTATAAGCACACCCAGACCAACACCTTCTTATTCACTCACACTCATCACTGCCACCCTACAGCTATCTGTTAAATTCGAATCTTTTTAAATGCCTCTATGCAATCTTGATTTTCAATTGGAATCCATATCTTTGAAAACAACACTTCCTAACTAAAGCAAGCTAATTTGCAAGTATTCTTTTTACTTTTGTGGTACTCGAGATTAGTACCCAGGGCCTCACATAGGTGCTCCACTGCGCTTACACCCCAAGGTCTCCTTTAACCTTTTATTGTATGATAGATTCTCACTGAGTTGCTTAGTAAGAACTCATTCTGTTTCTTAAGAAGGCTTTGAACTTGTGATCTTCTGCCCTGGCCTCAGCCTCTGAAGCTGCTGCGATGTCAGGCTATCAGCACCATGTGTGATACTTATTTGCATTTTCTAACCTTTAAGTTTCTGCCAACACTTTTTACTGCTTAGCACCATGTCCAAACCATTTAACCAGCCAAAACACGCTGCTGCTTCTATTAGAATTAATTTGCCTAGACATTCGTTCTGAAACAATTCTCATTTATGAGTCACTGTTGACGGTTTATCTCCAGAGAGACCTCCTGGAATGATATTGCTTCTTCTTCCTCATTCCATCATTGCTAATTCTGCTTCTCATTTCTAAAAGCAACCTCGATAACATGAAAGTTACCAAAATCCAACAACCCTAACCAGTCCTTGGCTCTCCAGTGTTTATAATGGTGGTCCCAGCTATTTTCACTGAGATCACTTCTTGTCCCTCATAAGGGACCCATGTTGATTAAAAACAACACTAATCTCCATCCAGTAACATCCACCACTTCATGCAATAACCCACATCATAGGTCATAAATAATGTTGCCAAAAAAGTTAATTAAAAAAAACCAAAATTCTAGAGCTTTGATGTATTCTTCAGATATTTATGTGGAATATCTGGCCACTACCCATGTCTCATTGACAAATTAAGGATACTATGAACACTTAAAAAAAAACCCAGCAAAATTAATTAACACTCCATAGCTAACAGCAGTACAGCTGTAAACCACCATACACAGGATTTTAGAGAAATTCCTACTAAACATACTTAATAGAAGAGTACTTCATAATTTCCACATAGACTCTAACCATGAATAATGACATAAAGTCATTGCTGTGCACTTTGCCTGTTAGAATATGAACAACCAATCATCAAAAATTCCATTTTTTTAAAAAAAGTTAACAATCATTTGTTAATTGATCTACCAGACCAATAAAACATTTCAACATGATGAAAGCCTTGCTCTGTGGTGGGGATTTGCCAGTCTTTCATAACATTCCAGGACTATCCATCACATACAATAACTACATTCTCCTCTCTTATCAATGCTTGTCAAGATACATTGACAATAATAATCTTGGCCAAATTATTAGATATTTTCACATTAATAAAACACACATATTATTCACCTGCCTATTTATCCATATAGGTTGAAGACTATGTTTTGAATGGTATATCTTTCTAGAAATTTGAAACGTTAGGATTAGCTTATCATTCAGTGATAGCTACAGGACTTCTCCCCCATGTTATCAAGTGGACAAATGGCTTTCTGAGTTGCAACAACAGTCACAAACTCACTGACAGTCATTCCATATATCATTCCACGTATCAGCACTCATCTTATAGAGTGGTCCATGGTAGGTATCAGATGACAAAACACCTCACTTGTTTTTTCAGTGCACTTTATCTTTGTTATTTGGCCCTAGTTATTATGGTCTCATGTTCCTCAATGTACAACTGTAAGCAGTAATTCACCCGGAAACTCATCTGATGAAGGCAAAATCCCGTTTCGTTTTTAGTATACAATTAAAGCCATCTGGGATGTTTTCTACTTTTACTTCCACTACCCAAGTGCTGTTCTCCCTGACTTTTTATGACAAAGAGATAATTACATCCCAGAAAACCCACTTAATATTCCATCTCAATCAAATCAGATGGAAACTTTGCTTGCCTATACAAACTTAGGATCTGTGCCTCATAAAGTAGGGGGTGTTTTGGTCCCATATTTTAATCTTAACCATAGCCATTATCTCAATGGTTCATTTAGCTAGAGAATAAAGCAGAATATCCTGACCCCTCAGCTAGCTTATTTTAAATCCCAGTAGCTGACTCTTGTGCTCACATGAATCTGAATTTCAAAAGTTAACCTTTTATTAATATTTGATAACTATTATCTATCCTGTATTGTCTTATTTTCATGCTAATGCAGTTTATAAGCTTAATGAAGGAGCTTCCTAAGTGAATAATATTTGGAGCATATTAAACTACTTGGGCTTTATAAACACCAAAATGAAAAGTAGTTCTCTTCAGAGCACTCAATCAAGATACCTTTTGTTCCATCAGTACCCAACACTAAAATTTTACTTAAAATAATCCCCATTTTTTTATACATAGAGAAACAGACCTTTTCTAAGTACTATTTAAGTATTAAGAAAGTAGACATAAACCTTAAACTCTGGCATACACTGTCCCTCATGTGCCCTCCCCATTAATAATGTATGAAGACAGTGTAGGTTTGATTGAACATGGCATATAAATTTTTAATTGTGCATTCAATATAATCCTGATACACAAGACATATATTAAATCAACTGAAGTACATATCACATTGATTGTTTACCCACATAAATAAATTAATCATACAAATATTATCCAGAACATCCATTTTTTCTCCAACATCGGATGATATATAGTTATTAATCATACACAGCATGCTAACTCAAGCAGTCCTCTGAAGCACGCTGATAACCACAAATAGAGTTTCTTTACTGGCAAGCTTAGAGAAATTAGCAACCTCCTTATGAGGTTTACAGACCCTGGATTTACACAATTTAGGATTACAGTAATAAAACTGGCTCTTCCTTCAGTGCAAGAATTTAAGAATGCTCAATTCTTTCTCTTAAGTCTGATGCCTTGATGGATTGATCAGTCTGCTTATGATCACACTTACCTGTGATGTGATGTTCACTTGGTAGATTTTTTTAAGGGATCCTGAAATCCGACATGGCCAAGAGGCCATCACACAATTGTGTACCATGTAGCTGAGCCAGCTAACGTCATCAAAGATGCAGGCTGCAAGAATTTCCCTGTGATTTCTCCAAAGCACTCAGGAGACACCTTGTGCAGTATTGAGTTTTATTAACATTACTCTGGGAGGTGGTGGGATAGGAGCTATTGGAGAAGTTATGTACTACCACAGAGTAGAGAAAACAACCTGAAACATTCAAAATTCCTGAAAGTTTCTACTCTCTGAGCACACTTCCCAGTATGCCGCTGGGCCAACTTTTTCCTATGTCTTTCGATTCCCCTTGCTTATGCCTCATTACTGTTCTTGTGTCTTCAAGGCTCTTCATCCACTTTCCCATCAAGGCAGCCATTCTCCTTTTCTTTTCTGTGTGTTCTCCTTTAGAACAACTCATTGAAGGTTTCTCTTGTAACCAAAGAGTCATTAAGACATTTCCCTAAACAAAAGCCAATTCTTTAAACATGAGCATTCCATACTACTCTGAAACTCACCATATTCATTCTATAAGAATGTATAAGGACATTTTTTTTATATCTGGATGCAATAGAAAAGATGTGAAACTCTGAGTAAAAATATTAAGATTGCATATGATTTAAATCTCTATTATCTCTGACATTGGTACCTAAATGATATAAATTTAATCAACAATGGTGCTTTTAAACCACTCAAACTTAATGGAGGTATAAACCATTTGGATATGTTACCAAGTTTACTTGACAGGAATAAGCTTTTCAAACAATTGATAACAAGTAGAATTGCAAGTACCTAATAATGCATTCCCACTTTGAATAATCACGTATTATTACCTTAAATCGAGTGTAAAATCATACAAAAGGAGGTAATTGAGAGTGAAATGTCATGGTACATCTTTCTGTTGCCTGTTGAAATAATTCTCTTAAATGTGTAGTCATCACTAATGTGTAGCATTTGTTCCATACATTTCAACTTCAATATACTTCACCCATATGAATTTACTCATCTCCACAAGCACCTTGGGAAGTAGATGATAACTGTTATCTTCTAAGGCAACTGTTATCTTCCATGAGGCAGAGGAACTGTCTAGCATCACATGGAGAATTAGAAAAACAATACAAACAGGACTTCCCAGTGTTATCTGGGAAACAGGGGTGGGGAGGGAGAGGGAGAGGGAGAGATTTTCTTTCTAAATAAGAGATATTTAGTCAGGAGAGTAGAGATTTTCACAGAGCCAGTGATTAGGGCTTCTTTCTGGATGCCTTTCTTGATCTCTTCTACTGTATCAGTTATCAATAAACTTTACTTTCCCTTTATTAAGAGTGTGACAGATTTATAGATTCACATTATGATATCTGTGAAGAGAAACACTAAAAATGCTGAGTTCAATTGCTTGCTTGCTTGCTCGCTTGCTCGCTCGCTCGCTCGCTTCCTTCCTTCCTTCTTTCCTTCCTTCCTTCTTTCCTTCCTTCTTTCTTTCCTTCCTTCCTTCCTTCTTTCCTTCCTTCCATCCTTTCTTTCTTAGGCAAGGTCATATGAATTTTCTGGTTGGCCTCAAACTTACTATATTGCTGACAATGACTTTAAACTCCTGGTTCTCCTGCTCCTGCCTTCTAAGAGCTGGGATTACAGTGTGTACCACTATACTGAGTTTACACAGTGCTCTGTGTGTGTGCTAGGCAAGCATTCTTCCAAGTGATGTAAAATCACTGCCTCATCTTCCAGTCTTAAACTTTGAAAAGCATAAGAGCACCATTGTGAGCTCATCAAATGGGAAAACCCTAATCAGGTTCAGGAATTTAGCTTAACATGACCATAGCTATCTTGAATTGTAATCACTTTGATGACTTCTGAATGGCCCTGGTCAGTTTCTTTTGCATGGTTTTCCTAGGGAGTGTAAATTAACAAGCTTATTATGGTAAAACATGGAGCTTTATGAACTGGAGCTCAGTTCTATTAGCACCAGGAAGGTACCCAGAATCTTCTGTATTAACCAGGTATAATTTGGCATGCATAGAGTCACCTTCATCTCAAACATCTATAAGGTACCTACTTTTGATCCAAATTCCCAGGAAACACCTGGTTTTGCTACCTTCCAGGACTATCTTCTGTCGATAAGTCCCAAATATAATTGTTGAACAAAACCTAGTCTTGTCTATTTCTTTGATTTCGTGGAATTTTGGAGCCAGATCTTATGTACTGGGACCAGATCATCCAGAACAGTAGGTGATCCTAAAGTCTAGCCTTTTATTGCTATCTAGTAGAATTTGCTTTGTGTCCCTTGAATCCTCTCTTCATTTGAATTTCAGTCATTCTCCTACTACCAAAACTGAATTTTCATTCTATAAGTGATCTTATGGGAAGAAGACTTATACCCTTTTTTGCTCAGGTAAATCACAATGGAGGAATTGCTTTGAATGCTTTGTAATAGTTTGCACATTTAATCAGGGTTATCTTCTCAAGAAGCTCTATAACTTTATAGAGAAGAAGCTGTGCATTTATCACAGCCTACAATAAATTTGACCCCTTTGACCTTACCTCATCTAATGCAGTCTCACAGGTTTCTTCATCCTTCTGCATAAACAGGGAGCCTACCCCTTCTCTGATGTGGTTTGAATGTGAAGTCTCCCATGGGCTCACATATTGAACACGTGGTCTCTGGCTTGTGGTGCTATTTGAGAAGGCTTGTGGGACCTTTAACAGATGGATCCTTGCTGAAGGAAGTGGGTTAACTGAGGTCAGGCTTGAAGCTTTCTGGACTGGCTCCACTTCCTGTTCACTCTTGGCTTCCTGTGTGTCTATGCATTGTCACAAGTAGCCCCCTTTTTCTGTTACCATGTCTCCCTTACCTGTGACCATGTCTTCCCTGCCATGCATGGTGAACTGTGTTTCTCTGGAACCATAAGCCGCAAACAAATCCTTTCCTTCCTTAAGTTACCTTTGTTAGGTTGTAATGAAGACACCCTTAGAGCCCCCTGGGGTCTGTGGAGTTGTTTCTCTGCTAGTTGTCCAGAAACTATCTGATTTTTTCTGAACTCTCAAAAGTGATCTTGCATTAAAAAAAAATCCTTGTTCCTTGACACAAAGTGCTAGTAATGTCATCCTTAATTTTGTATTTGGATATCTGAGTTTAAGGACATGGATTTCTATTGTGTACATGCATGTAGACAGAATAGTATTTACATCTAGTTCTAAGTATTATCATCTTAGAAAAGTGCAAAGGGACGCCTAAATCATATGCACATTTCCCTCTTCAACCTATCATTTTATGTCCTGGGAAGAGAAAACACAATCAGTGGTTTTCATCATGAGATTCCACAAAATTTTGCTATGAGATCAATTAGTCAATCTTCACCTATTCATTGGGGTTGTTGACTGGATTATTATTTAATCTTAATGATGAAAATGCAAAGTTCATCAGATCTTCCTTCAGTGTCTATTTTTCCTTTTAAGGTACTATTAGGAGATAAACACAATGAGCACGTATACAATCAGAGGCCCTTCTGCCTTTCTTCCCTGATCTAGTACCAGTGATAAAACCCTGATTTCCTTAAAAATATACCTTTACTCAAAGTACCCATGGAGATAAATTTTATGTATGCTTACATATCAAAGGGTTCCTAGGTGAAACAATTTGGAACAGATTCAAGATACTTTAGTAAAGAGTTAATCATAATGTTTGCCTCTAAATGTAAGGTTGTATTCTATCAATATGCTGGCATAAATTTATGATGTCCTGAAAATGTGAATTTGATGTGATAAAAATAGGACTATCAATTACCACAGTGTTCTAACTACGCAACACATGGTCCGTGGGCAAATGAGTAGCACAGACACTTGTAAAAGTCAAGTATGTGATAGCAATAGATCCCCATTCGTCCCCCGAGTCTCTAGGGATGCCTTAGTGGAAAACCACTCCAGGGAACGTAATGTGTCCTGCCCTTTCCTTGAAATGGCTGCTATTACAGACCCATTAGTGCCATAGGTACTTATCTTGTGCTTTCAAAGATGGCTCAGAAGATGTGTGCCAAGAGTTCAATGAGTGAAATTCAACTAAGCAGCATCCCCCAGCGTGTTTGAGACTGACAGTTGCAATGTGACAGACTGAATATGCAGCAAAGTGCAAGTGTTTCTTGGTCACTGAGGCCTATTCAAGCAGGGTCAGATTTGATATGGAGTTATTTTCTAGGGTTCCCACACTGAGAATGAGAAGGAAATTCCAATGATACTAATCAACAGTAGGAAAAGTTATCTCTCATTAATCAGAAGTAGACTCGTCAGCTTTGTTTTTCCCACTGACACCTTAATCTTATAGTAGACATGTCTGTTACCTGATGATGATTTAAGATAGCTGGAGCCCAGAGTCACTGTCCCTGAGGAATGTAAAAGTGGAAATATGGTTTCTATTAGGTCATGCAGAAAATGATGCCTTGAATCTGTTCTATAATTCATAGGTTACAAACAAAATGAAATTGCAATGGTAACCACATCTCTCCTATTTTGCTTTAAAACTAAAATAATAAGTAATTTTAGTTGTGTTTAGTAGTACTGCCTATTTATACTTTGTAAAGAGACCCACTTCATAAACCAAAATGAAATAGATGTAGCAATGAGTTTAGCATCAGATACTTAAAGTCTGATAGAATTTCTGCCTCTTCCAAATATAAGAAAGCATCTGTCTGGGTTGTGAGTTCCTCAGAGGTTTAGAGGAACTTGGACTGTGCTGTTATGAAGTTTGCTGGAAAGCCATAGAGAAGAGACGATAGTAAGGTGACCAGCTGGGGCACTGGACTAGAGCTGAGTTTCTACCACAGTTTTAACACCACACTCTGAGAATGAGTAAGGGTGAGTTTGTGTACACTGGAGTGAAGTTCAGCAATGTGATGATGGACATGCTTTGTGTTAACTTTTATAACTTTAGAGATTTGCTTATGTAGGCATAAAGTTAACATAAACACACTGAAGAACTTCTAGGTGTATACTGTGTGTGCGTGTGTGTGTGTACACACACCCACACACACACACACATACATGCACATCACTAAATAAGTTAAATAATAAGAAAGTTCCCTATGCACATCACTAAATAAGTTAAATAATAAGAAAGTTTCCTTTGAATCAAAGGTCCATTACAGTTGACAAATCTTATTAAATATGTCCTATAAGTAGACATATTTTTTTCTTTTATTAGACCATGTGGTAAACTACTTTGAAATATATGTTTCTAATATTGACAGTCTTTCATTTCTGGAATACACTTAAATTTGTCTGAATACTTTCTATATTTTATATAAGGTCCTGAGTTTGTTTGGCTCACACAATTATAATATTAGCCTATAACTTTTCTGTCTTATACTACCCTCCAGGGATTTTATTTATCAATTTTTGTGTATTTGCTAGCATATGTAGGTACTCATGTTTGTGTACATATGTTCAGGTACATATGAATGTGTGTGTAGAGGCAAGAGACCAATGTCAAGTGTATTTCTTCATCACTCTCCATTTTGTTTTTTTAGATAAGGTCTTTCACTGAGTGTAGAGATCAAGGATTAGCTTGACTGACTAGCCATATCTGTACCCCAGTCCTAGGGTTAGAGAGGTGTGAGCCTTCATGCCTGGAACATTTTAACATGGATGCTAGCGATCTAAACTCAGGCCCTTGTATTTATCAGTAAAGTGGGCACTTTACTGATTTGAGTCATGTTCATAAACCCTTGTAAATGTAGCTGTTGAATCAGTTGCTTATTTGCTAAGTTAAATATGCATGGTGATTTCCCTTCCCCTACAGTTTCAAGAACAAATCAGAACTATAATTTCCTTGAATGTGTGAGAGAATATATTTGTAAAAGTCATTTGAGCCCACTGTTTCCTTTGCAAAAACATCCTAAAATATTGATTCAGAATTTTTAAAGGATATGTTATTACTCAGGTTTTCTCTTTACATTTTGCTACTTTATAGTAAACCATTTTTCTAGGCATCCGTCCATATCTTGCTAGTTTTGAAATCACCTCACTATAATATTTTTACTTTTAATCTTTACTGCATTTGTAATATCTTTACTTTGTTTGAGTGTTTAGCAAGGTTAGCATCATCCTTCAAAATGCTTGCTGCTTTCTTTCCCTATAAAGTGAAAGTGCTTCCTCTCTGGAAGCACTTTATGTCTTCTTTGGTACATACAAAATGCCAGCATCTCTACTCTTTGTATGTTAGGGCTAGAACAAGTCATTTGTACACAGCATATTTGTAGTGCTGGGAAAGTTGATTGGATGACCCAAATGGCTGCTAAGTGGCTCTGATTCCTTCTTCTGCATGAATAAATCTGACTTGCCTAACAGTAATATGGTAGAGTGTTCCATCTCCCTTTCACACCTTTGCTAGAAATCAATGCATTGTAAATGCATGGGTTCATTTCTGGGGTGCCCTGTTGTGTTGGTTGATGGGTTTGTTTTGAGGGATCCTGTTGTACTATTTTAACTGCTCTAGCTTTGGCATACAGTTTGAAACCAAGCAGCATGATGATTCCAACCTTATTCTTCTGCTCACAGTCACCTTGACTAAATTTTTTATCCTCCCACTGATTCCACATGGATCTTAGAATTGTCTTTTAAGTTTCTACAAATACATTTTTGTAGGAAAAAACCCTGGAATTTGAATAAGAATTTTATTGATTCTATAAGTTGCTTAAAGTAATCCATTTATTTCTATCTTCAGTTTTTCATCACTCTTTGATAATATTCAGTGTACAGGTCTTTTATTTCTTTAATTTTTTCCTAAATTATTTGTTTTCTATAGCTATTGTAAATAGATTTTTCTTTCATTATTTGACTAGTACATTGTTAGTATATGGAAATATTAATGAATTTTGTATGTTGAATTTTTGTCCTGTGGTTTTACCACATGCATCAATTACTTATTAATAACTCATATGTAGTCTTTCCTGTGTTGAAATACACTTCTTCTATACTAAATATAGTGAAAAATTGGTCAGTTTTTTGTTTGTTCATTTGTTTGTTTGTTTTAATGAAAAGATGTTGAATTTTGTGAAATACTTTCCTGCACTCATCAGTTGACCAGGTGGCTTTCCTTAATTTTGTTAATGTGAGGTACCACATTTACTTATTTTCATATGTTAAAGCATGCTTTCATCTCAGGAATAAAACCTGCTTGATCATGGTGAATTTTTTTTAATCTGTTGCTGAATGAAGCTTTTAAGTATTGTGCTGAAGATTTTTACATCTATGTTCATCAAGAATATTCACATGTATTTTTTTTCTGGTAATGTGTTTATCTGATTTTGCTATTAGAGAATCCCAGTCTTATAAAAATCATGTGAACTATTTTCCCTTATCTATGATTTGGGTTGGTATTAGTTATTTGAATGTTTAGTGTAGCCCCATCTTGGCATCATCAAGTCCTAGGGTTTTCTTCAAAGAGAAACATACTTTCATTTCAGACTCAATATTCTTTCTTGTTATTGGTCTATTTAGATATTCTTTTCCTTCATGAGTCAGTTTTGGTTTTATGTTAATTTGAGAGGTTTGGATTAAGTGTATGATGATGACAGAGACAATTTGTGTTTAATATTTGCATGCCACTTGGAATTCTTTGTACATTTGGGACATCCTAATTTTTTTTTTGGTTGAAGTAGGTCATGTAGGTACTATAATTTCAGATCTACAATTACTACAATAACTTTCACTATAAAAAAATTAAAGAATCCTTCAGCCATTGTATCCCATAATCTCATACAACTAAAGGTCGATAACTACAGATATATTTCCTCTGAGTTCTCTTGACAGTCAGATTTTTTTTCTAAAGTGAGCATGTGTGGAGACTTGAGTGTATGTTTGTGTGCCACATGTATGCAGTGTGGCAAGGCCAGAAGAGTGGAAGGGATCCCCTGGAACTTGAACTACAGGCAGCTGTGATCCTTCTATGTGGGTACTGGGAACATAACTCAGGTACTCTGCAAAAGCGGGCAGTGCTCTTAACAACTGAATGTGTCTCCAGCCTCCTCCTACCTAAAGTTGTTGTTCTTTGCCTTCTAGTTCATCATGTCACAGAGAGGGCAGTCATTAGAGCTCCTAGAGCAGATGGGTAGGTCATCAACAAGCAGCACTCCACTTTTCTTCGTATTGCTGAAGACCTGCATGCATCCTTACTAGCTTCACAGCTTGCTTCCTATCTAGATTGATGGTTCTCCTTCATTTTTTGCCTTTGAGAAGAACCTTTTCCTTTTGATACTATGTATATATAATATGTAATTTATTTATATATTAATAAATATTAAATAAGTATATATTTAATAATAGACTAGAAATTGTTTAAAATATCCATCAGTTTTATGTATATTATAGTAAGCTTGTTTTTCAGATAACAATATACTTGAAAAATCCTTTCGATCTAAACCCAACTTGTGCATTTTTCATGTATTGAAACCAAATCATTTTATAATGCAAATATGTAAACTGAATAACTACTAATAGTGCCAACTAATAACCTAGTGGTTAGTTTTTACTTCCATTTCCTGAACTCTAATGTACTCAGTAATTGTTTCTTTTCTGCAACGTGCACATTTACATGTACACTCATATATACATGTACATACATGTGCAAATATATACACATATGTACATAAACACACCCATATACACGAAGAGACGGAGGTTTGTGCTCTCACACCCACTCTCTCATTCTCCTTCTCTCTCTCTCTTTCTTTCTCTCTCTCACTTGCTTGCTTTGGATGAAATACTCAGTCCTACTGTTACAGCTGTACAGCTATGCGTATATTGCACAAGAATGAGGTTTTCACACCCTAAATTCCCAGTTTGCTTGGACTATAGTTTGATAGTAGAGTGCTTACTTTGAGTACATTAAGTTCTAAGTTCACTCCTCAGTACTACCAGGAAAAAACTGCAAAGTCCCAGTTTAAAATTAGCTTTTGAAAGGCATTATGATATGCGTAGACAGTATTCATTACTAAACTGAAATCGCTCACTCTCCTGCACATATTTAAAAACCATCTTCAAATACAGATGTGTTGTTTCGTTTGTCTACTTGGGTTTTCATTTATTTGATAATTGTAGAATTTAATGTCTTTTTTTTTTTTTTGGTTTTTCGAGACAGGGTTTCTCTGTGTAGCTTTGCACCTTTCCTGGGACTCACTTGGTAGACCAGGCTGGCCTCGAACTCACAGAGATCCACCTGCCTCTGCCTCCCGAGTGCTGGGATTAAAGGCGTGCGCCACCACCGCCCGGCGGAATTTAATGTCTTTTAAAGGCAGACTGTGGGTTTCTGTGTCAAAAGCAACAGCACATGATTGAAACATGTTGGAGTGAAAGAGATAGGTTAACTAATGTAGAAGCAGTCAATAAGTATAATCAAGGCCTATAAAATATTTTTAAATAGTTGGGATGATATTTTCAATACAGAGAAGTTTAGTAGTATCCCTTAAAATCTGCATTTTGTACATTTTTAGAAACGCCAGTACATTGACTGACTACCACTCAGTACTTGTGGTACAGACAGTCAACAGTGCCAATTTCCCTTCTGTCTCTTGGCATTGGAAAACTTTACTTCCTGTTATGGTGGTTAATTTCCAATGTCAACTTGATTTGATTCATAAACACCCAGGGAATTTAATGAGACTCATTTTGGGGCTTATGTATTATGATGTTTCCAGAGAGGATTGATTAAGGAAGGAAAACTAACCTTGAATGAGGATGGCGCTATCCCCTAGGTTTCTCGACTTAATAAGAAGGGAAAAATGGAGAAAACCAACTGAGCACTGACTTGTCTCATTCTTTGCTTTCTGTTTGGCACACACACCCAGCAGCACCCACTACCATGCCTGCTTTGTCATGAAAGGCTGCATTCTTCTAAACCAGTGGTTCTCAACCTTCCTAATTCGGTGACCCTTTAATATAGTTCCTCATGTTGTGGAGATCCCCAACCATAAAATTATTTCATTGCTACTTTATAACTGAATTTTGCTACTGTTATGAATCATAATGCAAATATCTGATATGCAGGATATCCAATATGAGATCCCTGTGAAAGAGTTATTTAGCACCCAAAAGGGTTGTTACCTAAAGGCTAGTAACTACTGTCTATGAACCAAATGTAAACCTTCCCCCTTTAAGTGGCATTTTTTATGATGGTTGGACTCAGCAAAGGCAAAAATAATTAATGTACCTATTATTTTTCATTTACACAAGACAGTGTGACTTGGCTTTGGCAAGAAAAATTTGAACAATAATAATATGTGTGACTTCCTGGTAGAAGCATGAGTGTCAATGCCCTGGGCTCCGCTCTCTCTCTCTGTAGTGGGCCTCAAGAAGCACGAGATGGTACTATGGACCTTTCAGGGTCAAACCACCTCAGAATTCTGACCCAGTGTAGACTGATAGTTACCCACATCTGTATATTTGTCTATAGAAAAAAACCCCACAGAATTAGTTTCCTAACATTAGTACTTATAATTGACATTATTAATAATTGTAATTATAATACATTACTTTGGCTAAAACCAAGTGGAAAATGTGAACTACTTTATACAAATGTAAAACGAATAATTAGAAAATGCAAGTGAGGAGAGAACAATTGAAGTATGTATCAAAAGGTTATTCACATTTTAAATAATCCAAGATGTCAGATGAGCAATCTCTTTCTCAGCATTCATCTTAAAGCCAATTAAAATTTAGCTTATCCCATTTGCTCAACTTGATAAATTTAATTTTTTATATATTGTAACATTTTGTTCTGAGTTAAGGTATATGGAATGTTTTATATATTAAAATTCTTTGTAAAAACGTAGTAATTACTCATTTAATTTAACTGTTCTGATCTGCTACTCTGTTGTACCCTCCTCAGCCCTGGGTTAACTTTGTAATAAGCTTTAGTGGCAGCTTTGGGGGTGTATATCCTATGCAGGGCTCTCTAGAGCAACAGAACTGAAGGAGTGTGTGTGTGTGTGTGTGTGTGTGTGTGTGTGTGTTTATTAAATGGATATTTAGATGATGAGATAGGTTGTCAAACAACAGCTGTCCACTTGCTTAAGAAGCAATGGAGTCTGTAACTGCTCAGTTTGTAAAGTTGGATGCCTCAGTAGTCCAAATCTTATGCAGAAGATCTGAAAGATTCCTGAAAAGTTGATGATCTTCAGTGTGCATTGGAAGACCTAAGAAATCAGAGTCTGGTCTCCGCAGAGGGTGACGTCAAGAGCAGCGGCGGTGGCGGTGGAGGAGGCAGCAGCAGCAGACAAGCTCATCCTCAATAAGGAAAGGTAGGCAGGTAGGCAGCATTGCTTTTCTTTCAAACCATTTCATGTCTGTGAAGACCATGGGAAGCTGCTGCCCTGCCCACTCAGGTCTTTTCTGTTAATCCTTTCTAGAAATCACTCTGTAGACCCACTCACAGGCATGCCCTTTAGCTGATCCCCATCAAGTTAATAATCAAAATTAACCATCCCAGGAGGTATGTGATGAACAACACGACTTCATCATTACATGTAGAGCAGACTGTTCTTTTCACTTTGTTTTCATTGTGTCATATATGGTTGCTCAGCATCTGAATTCTTAACTCATGTTGGGACCTTCATCAACCTCCCTGTCTTGCTGGAAGGAATTACTTGCAAGTTTGACACAGTGCTGACAAGGACTTCCAGTGACTGGCATCTGACACTGGAACAAAAGAGCTGTCTAAGACTGCTTCTGGTTGGGGACTGTTCTCTAGTTTTGTCTCTTTCCTTTCATTTGTCACATGCTCTTCCAGTCTGGTTCTCTAGGCATGCAAATAGTTTTGAAGGTTATATTGCCAATAACTCATCATATCCTTAGGTTTATTAGTCAGTTTCTGTCTCTGGTTATGAACACTCACTGATAGAAGCTAGCACTCAGAATCTCTGTCAGTTCTACACTGGCATCATACTGAGTTTGTCATGTTGGTAGAGTGAACGCAGCTTTTGCTTGTACAGTTCTATGAAGCACATATGCTCTGCTCCAGTGTTTTATTTACTCACCACAAGGATTCTGTATAAGCCAGGGTTCTCTAGAGTAACAGAACTTATAGAAGGAATATACATATATGTATAATATACAAATATATAATAATACATATTATATATTAAATTTATTAGAATGACTTACAGGCTATGGTCCAGCTAATCAATGACTGCCTATGTATAGAAGGTCCAAGAATCCAGTAATTATTTGGCTCAAGAGGCTGGTTGTCTCAGCTGGTCTTTACTATATGCCAGAATCCTGAAGAAGTAGGCTCTAATGCCAGTGAAGAAAAAGACTTCCTAGTGAGGATGGGAGGAAGCAGGCAAGAAGAGCAAAATTCCAACTTCCATGCTCTTTGTGGCCCAGATTAGAGGTGTGACTTCCCACCTCAAAAGATCTGGAATAAAGATATGTCTTCTCACTTCAAATATCCAGATTAAAAGTGGCTCTTCCCACTTCAAATGATTCTATTAAGCAAAAAGCTCCTCACAGGTATGCCTGGTCAATTTTGGGTTTTAGTTAATTCCAGATGTAGTCAAGTTGACAACCAAGAATAGCCATAGTAGATGCCATGTTATAATACATATGTTTTACTATATATAGTAAAGGTGCAACTTCGCTGGTCTTACACGTAGTGAGCTCCTTACAGAGAGCCACTTCCTTTGCTTGGGAGGACATAACAACAAAGTCCACACAGATTCGTTCCTTTAACCCTTCCTTGGTCTCATGGGCAGTTATGAAGTCTAGGTTATTCAGACCACACATGAATGATGGTTGCTCTTGGACTCCTTTCACTTTTACTTATGATGGAAATTTTGCAATTCCTCTTCAGTTTAATTTATGGCATGTATCTATGTGCCCTGCCTCCACCTTCTGATTTCTGGGATTATAGGCATACCACCATGCCCTTCTTATGCATTGCTGGGATTAAACCCAGAGATTTCTACATGTGAAGCAAGCACTCTATCAACCCCTCTCAGTCCCTATGATTCACATTTTAATAGAGATTTTTCCTTTTTGATTTCAAATGTAATTTGGTACATGGGATACCTAGTACTTAGAGTGTGATTATTATTTGAATAGGCAACTCAGATATTCCTGTCAACTTGTTAACCATAATAATGTCCCCGTGACCAGTCAGTGAGCATGTGATAGTCTCAGATTGTGGTGGGAGTGATTTTTGTCAAGAAAAAAAGGCAACTGTGCTTTCAGTGTGGGCAACCCAATCAATCCTTTACCCACAGACAGACTTTGCCTGGGTTTTCATTGTGGGCAACCCAACCCTTTACCTACAGACAGACTTTACATAGTGTTGTGAAGTTCACCGGAATGCTCTGTATGCATGCGGATCCTTTCATCTTATTCCTCATTGTTTTGAAGTTCACAATGTGCTCTATATACATGTTGACTACATCGTCTAATTCTATATGCTACAGATACTGTTTGGGTGGTAACAGGAATATGAAAGAGACCTGAAATCTAACTATTGGTGGTGAATCTTTGCAAAAGCTTACTGAGTAGGAACTTCAGTTGCCTTGCCTGCATCAGAAACTATCAATCCTCACTGTGGGTGTTGCAATTATTAAATGATATTAATTTAAAACACTGCCTCTCATACATAGAGGGTGTATAGTTAACTTGGCACTTTATTTATCTTAGTTATTATTAGCATAATGACTAATTTACAGAAAGAATTAGCTAATATGGACATTCATTGGTGTCAGAAATGTTAATAAGTTCACAATGAAATAGGTTTCCAAGACTTTTCCATGTGATTGTAAAGTTCCTTAGGCTTATGAAGACCTCATAGTCTAAAAATAGATCCAGACTCAGTTTCAATGTTGCTGAAGTTTGGCTACTTTATATATTCTATGTAGACTTATTTTCTTACTCTTTAGATGGGTATAGTTTCTGTGAACCACTCCCAGAACTTTAAAGATAAAATACTCAAAGATGAAACCTAACATGATTTCTCTAAGCCTGATTCTTCTCAGCAAATACATACGATAATTAAAATGCATCATCTCCCTAAGGAGGGATACATCACTTTTTTTTTTTTTTACAAGTAAATGCAAGTGGTTTGAGATTAGAAGATCTATGTTTGGGGTACATCCTTCTTTATTGTTTCTAGATCCATAAGAACATCTCTGTCCTTCTCGGCACAATTAGTACCCACACAGTAGAGTAGTCTTTAGAAAGAGCATTCCCATCAGAACTTTAAATTTGGAAATGACTACCCAACTGTAATTTTCTTTATGAGTTGTACTAGGACAAGGTGGAAGTAGAAAAGAAAAACTAGCTGGTCCTTTTCTAATACAAATAGAAATTATTTTAACAACCAGAATTGAAAAGAAAGCCTACTGAGACACTTACTATTAAATTTACATTATCTCTATTTTTTAATTTCATTTAATTTTAATAAAATCTATTCTATTTCCTGGGAACAAGGACATTCTCAAGACCTCTAGAAGGCTGATAAAGCTTGTAACTACCCACTTCAATGCAAAATTCTTTGTAGCTTTATCAGTCTGTTAGTATATGTGTATGTAGGTATACTTTTGATCTTTAGAAGTCATTCTTCTGTTATTTTGACTAAAAATATTAAAATTCCTTCTTCCTTCCATATCCAATCAAAAGCTTCCATTTCTATTTGAAAATAACTAAGGAAAATTATAATTTAGCACTAATTAGCAGATGTTGTTCATCTATTTTTTTTTTTTTTGGTTTTTCGAGACAGGGTTTCTCTGTGTAGCTTTGCGCCTTTCCTGGAACTCACTTGGTAGCCCAGGCTGGCCTCGAACTCACAGAGATCCGCCTGGCTCTGCCTCCCGAGTGCTGGGATTAAAGGCATGCGCCACCAACGCCCGGCTGTTCATCTATTTTTATATTAAATATTTTTAAATAAAAAAGAAAATGAAGAGATATGTTAATTAATCTTTTAGTGTGTTTGAAAGAGACCATTTTTGGAGGCACAGGCCAGGTATCCAACACTATAAAGCGTGATTAAAATCCGTTAACATCATTATTAGTATTGATGATGAGCTCTTTAAGTTCTTCCTGTATACTCCTTGTGACCACTTTTCCTATAAAGAAACAAAGATGTTGGGCACGGGGAATTTGATTCCTTAGTTAGCTTTATAGCGCCAATGGAATACCAGCCCAACAGCCAGTGGGACAATGCTTATGCAAGCATGAACCAGTTTTGAACATTCCAGAGACACCTTAAGGAAACTACACAACTATCACAGCTGGTTGTTCCAGCTCCTAAAGGCACAGCTTCAGCCAGAGCTCTTGAAACAGTTTAAAGTAGACTTTTTGCTCTCCTGTGCCTCAGCGAACTCTAGATGAACCCAAAGTCACTTAGGCTAGAGGGTTGGACTCCACTGGATAGCAAGGCAGAAAGCCTACTAAAGCTGATTCTGATTCTAAAGAAGACAGGTTCTGATGGGTGTATACACAAGACTCCATGGCTGGAATCATTGCTGGATAGTCACGACAGTGACTGGGGCCATCATTCCTTTTCTCTGGTTATATTAACAAGCTGCTCAGACTCCCAGAATTCAGCTGGCAGACCCTCTCCTGGGCTGCATCCCATGACATTGAAACATTAAACCCACTAAAAGGGACGTCTCAATTTTCTGTGTCTTCTCTACTTGTCTGTCTCTTGTCAGTAATATGGGCTGTGCTGAAAACAAAGAGAAAGAAAGAGGAGCAACAGCAGAGCAGTAGCCAAGGGAGAGGCAGTGAGGTGGCAGTGGTAGTGACATCTGAGCAGTTGGCAGGGTGGGCCGTGAAAAATGAAGGCAGCCAGCTGCTTGATGGCCAAAGTAGCAGCAGTGGCTGCATGATTTTAGAGGGACCGGGGCTGGAGAATGCAGAGCAGAAGTAGAGCTGCTACAAGAAAGGAAAGAGAAGTTAGGCAAAAGAAGGACACAAGGGAGCCAGGGAACAGAACCCTTGCTTCTCAGCCCCAAGAAGAGTTTTAGAGAGTCATCAGGTCTCTAGGGCAGACTGCAACCTAAGAACCTCTACACTGACTGGTAGTAAGGGCTAAGTGTTGATTCCTCCTAGTCCTACACAATAGCTGTATCAGGCTACAGAATCTAGATATCTAGGCGCATCTGCATGGTGTAACACCAGTTGGATCCAAGATTTGTAAAGCTTATATGATGAAGAGTTCCAACTCACAAGGCTTGCACAAGGGTGTAACATAGAGGTTGCTATTTACTGTGTCTGTTTGTCTTCTGTACCCCCTTTGCTGTGGCCAAATTCAAACATTAAAGTGAAAGAAATTGTCAAGGACTAGCACTTCAAGGTTTCTCTTTGTCTGCATACAACTTCTATGTGACTAGGACAAAAAGAACCTCAGCTGACTGATTGCTAACTTGTGGACTGTGCTGTGTCAAAGACAGATCATCCCAGGAATGGAAATTGAAAAACATGATAATGCAAAGGAGTCAGTTCTCTCAGTGTAGAGGTGTATCTAGTACTGATATAGGTTCATAGGGAATACAGGTAGATCTCAGACTTCCATGGATATAATTGTATTTGAGCATAATTTAAGTATTCTTATTATATAATGTTAAATTTCATAATTGTGAAGCTCTATTGTGAAGAATAACTATTTTATCAGTAAAACCCTGAATATACTGTTGAAAGCACAAACAAGATCATTGAGAAGAACCTTTGTTAGACCCGTCTCAGAACAAGATCTGAACCAATTGTCTCTTCTCCAGATTGGAATGAAAATAATTAGTCTTTATGGCTTTTTAAAGATAAATGCATTAATCAATGCAAATGTATTAAAATAGTATCTAATATGAGATAAGATCAGTTAGTGACTAGTGACTATTGTTGTTGGTATTACCTTTTCATTATTTTAGTTACTTTCTTGTTGATTTAATAATCTATCAAGGAGGTTTTCCAAAATAAAAGGGTCTTTGCTATCTGTCATTTTGGTATCCACCTTAACAGAATAATCCTTTTATGGACCACCAGATATCACTGATTCCGGAAGTTATCAGCTCCTTGACCAGCTTAATAAGTTGTTCCATCTATACCTATCAGTGGCCACAACCTAAAGAAAACTGACTTTCCCATTCCCAATAGCTATCAATTGCTAATAGCTCTTCAGCTAGGGCTGGGACTTCATGCCCATCTCCTCTTCATACTGGGAATTTATCTGTGTAGCATGAATCCTAATTAATAAAAACCCAGAGTCAGATATCAGGGTAAAAGCTGAAAGATCAGAGAAGCAGAGCAGCAGCCAGAGAGATTTCTTTTATTATTATTATTATTATTATTATTATTATTATTATTATTATTTGGTTTTTTGAGACAGGATTTCTCTGTGTAGCTTTGTGCCTTTCCTGGAACTCACTCTGTAGTCCAGGCTGGCCTCAAACTCACAGAGATCCACCTTGTTCTGCCTCCCAAGTGCTGAGATTAAAGGCGTGCACCATCACTGCCCGGCAAGATTTCTTACCTCTACTGAATCCTCAGTCTGAAAGGGAGCTGTCTCCTCCTGCTTTATATTCCTCTCTCCACCCAGCCATATCACTCTTCCTGTCTCTACCTCCCCAGTGCTGGTATTAAAGGTATGAGATCCCAAGGTCTGGGATTAAAGGTGTATGCCACCACTGCCTGGCTCTGTTTCTCTTTTAGACTGGATCAGTCTTGTGTAGCTCAGTGTGGCCTTGAACTCACAGAGATCTGTATGCCTCTGCCTCCAGAGTGCTGGGATTAAAGGTGTGCCACCACTGCCTGGCCTCTATGGCTAACTAGTGGTCTAGCTCCCACTCTGATCTTCAGGCAAGCTTTATTCACTAGTTTCCTGAACAGATGGCCACGTGCCCAAGAGTACACATGCAGCACAAGTTCAACCAGTTCTTGTTGTTTTTTAATGGAGACATAAAGTTATGTGAATAGGAAAGGGAGGTGGATCTGGGAGGAGTTGGAGGAATGGACGTGAATATGATAAAAAGTATGTGATAGGAAATTCTCAAGGAATTCATTAAACAAGAAGAAGTTGTGTTCTCTCTCTCTCTCTCTCTCTCTGCTTTGTTTTTCGAGACAGGGTTTCTCTGTGTAGTTTTGGTGCCTGTCCTGGATCTCACTCTGTAGACCAGGCTGTCCTTGAACTTACAGAGATCTGCCTGCCTCTGCCTCCCGAGTGCTGGGATTAAAGGCATGTGCCACCACCTCCCAGCCCGAAGTTGTGTTCTCTTATAGGAAAGAAATACAAGGAATTCTTAGGAAGGAAACAGTTTTAATATTTTGAGAAATATTTTAGTCATCTATAAAGCATTTTATAAGATCTCGAGAAGTTTATGTTGCATAAACCCTTCTATAATAACGTGGCTACCAAAGAAGGGTACACTAGGGGCCGTAGTGCTGGTTCAGCAGTTAGGAGTACTTGCTTCTTTTCTAGAGGACCTGAATTCCATTCCCACCACGGATGGTGGGAGGCTCACAACTGCTTGGAGCTACTGCCCCAGGAAGTCCACTGTCCATTTTCTGGCCTCTATCTTCTGACCTCCATGGGCATCTATATTCATGTGTGCCCACACAGACATAAACACACATAACATCAATCTTTACAAGAAGACATCAAGACTGTCTTCAACATTGATCATTTGGAGTGTATTTATGGGTTAGGCCACTTAACAGAAATGTCTTCATTAGTGGTGTTTGGTGGGAAACTAAAGTAAATCACTCCTAAATACTGGAGTTAATGGAGGCTCATATCAGAAATAAGAGAGATGTAAATTGTTTATATCACTTTAAACAGTGACAGGTGTTCTCCAGAGAAGAAATATTATGACGACACAACAGCAGAGGAGAAGACACTTCTTTCCAGAGGATTCCAGACAATGATATGCATGGATATTCTACTTGCATTTTAAGAAACAAGATTTTACATAGGGTCACTGGATGAGAAAGATTAGTATGTGCCATTGGAGTAAAGGACAATACAGAAAATATTAATCAAATAGTAGGATACACTTTATGTTACATGAGGGGCACAAAGAGTGAAATAAGCAAATAGGACAAGGAAATACTTACTGGGATCAGATTGTGAATGACCTTGAATATCAAATAGTGGACTTCAGGAGTATAGTAAGTTAATGTAGTGCTCTGGAGAAACACATAGCTGATCTCAATATTGGTTTATTCTTTTACTATTTAAGATTAAATCAAACAAAATAAAACCTAGTAGAGAATAAAAATGTGACTAATATTCCTGAGCTATAATCCAATTCCTGACTGGTAAATTTGGGCAAATAGCATTGTAAAGAACTGTGGAAATAATGCAGTGTTGGCATCTACACTACAAAAGCTAATACTGTAATATAATTTGTGGGTAGTGGGTCCTTGGTTGTCAGAAATTATATTTCTGTTTTAATAAAATTAAGAGACAATTGAGCTAGAAGCACATGTTTCCAATGCCCCCCCTAGAGCACACAGAACTTTCTGTGGAAACTTTTGCATGTATAGCTGAGACCCTCTGATGACTGAAGCATTCTTGAAGGTATAGAAGGATTTGTTAGTCTGTGTAACCTGCAATCAGGCTATACCTGTTTTATGCACTACAGAAATGCCAATCACTGAAGATTTTTTTTAAAAAAAAAGGATGAATTTATTCATCAGGTGACCTGAATTTATTAATCAGGCTTGGATTAGGGAACAAAGTTCATACAAAGTTCCCAGGACAGGGTTTATATCATGAATTAAGGAGATAGGGTGGTCTAGAGTTTGGCAAAAGGTAACTGAAGGCACAAAAAACTGAAAACCTTTGGTCTGCACATGCACAATTAAAGTTGTTTAATTATATTTTGAAAGTGGTGGCATTAGATGGTAGTAGTTCAAAGGTCACCCATAAGACATCAGTGAAGGCTCAGGTGAAGGGTTGCTGTCTTCAGTGTGAGGAATTACACAGAATCACCTTCTAAGTTCCTGAAGAACAGATTAGGCAACCTTTAGCATCCTGACCCATACCACACACGAGTTACCTGTAGCATAGATAAGAGTAATCTGTTCCCTTAGCCATGTGACCTTGAAAATTAGTGACTTCCTAGATCACTAAAAGCAAGGTCAACACCTTACACCTTATGATGGTTTGGGTGAGAATACTCCTGTGGGCTCATATGTTTGAATGCTTGGTCCCCAGTTGGCAGAACTGTTTGAGAAGGATTAAGAGATGTGTCCTGTTAGAGGAGGTGTGTCATGGGAAGTGAGTCTTGAGGTTTCAAAATCTCATGCCATTCCCAGTTAGTACTTCCACAGAGCCCTGTCTCATGCTTGTGGATGGGATGTGAGCTCTCAGCTACATCTGCCTTCCTTCTCAGCACCATGCCTATCTTCCTGCTGCTATGTATCTTGGCATGATGGTCATGAACTCACCCTCTGAAACTCTAAGCAAGACCCCTCTTTCTTCTATAAGTTCCCTTTGTCATGAGTCCCTTCACAAAAATGGGAAAGCAACTAAGTCACACCTCCAGGATTTGTCCGGATTTCCTCCACGGTTTTCAGCCTGGAGTTGCCAGCTCTTCAAGTGCAGCCATGTTTTCTTTAGGATTTTGTTACACTAAAAGGGAACATGTGTTCAGTTAGACTTCAAGAATTTTCACAAGGTTGTTCATGTGTTTTAAGACTAAAAACTTAGCTTATTGTTTAATTTCCTTTAAGGAAATCTCATATACTAGGTCATGATTGCCATTTTTACCTTGTCCATAAAATAATTATCATAGAGTGTATGAACCAAAAAATTCTGAAGAATTAGAGATCGGGAGAAAGTCAGTCTCTGAAGTCATTTTAGAGTACTCTGGCTTCTCTCAACCACCTCTCAGTCTCCCACTTTCCTATTTTCTTAGAGGGTACAATTTGACTGAATTCTTTATAATAACCACTCTGAATATGAGAACCAAATGCTAACTTGTTTTTTGCTTTTATCTCTTTGGGATAGTCTTCCTGCAGTCTAAATTTTCTTTTCTGAAATTTATAGCTAGCTATATTCCCTTGAACAAAGCTAAATAATTCATATCCCATCTATTTCAACCTTGTTAAAACATTTATAGAATATAACCTGCTATTCTGCTCTCGGTTGGCTCAACTTTAACCCATTGCACATTTAGGGGCTTCAATCTTCTCTTCCATCTCTGATCATTGTATTCGTGACTCTTTCACGGGCACCGCCTGCATACCTTTAGTGTGTAATGCACAAAGCACTCCCTAAGTTTGAAAAATGCCATTGCAGCCACTGTTCCCAAGGAAACTACTTTTATTCTATCTCGTTTTTAGTTAAAATTTAGTGTCCACTATGGAATGTGCTTTATTTTGTTTTGTTATTCTTTGAAATTTTTCATACACATAGACCGTGTATCTTGATCATATCCACCTTCATACCCCATCTCAGTTCACCCCCATAAACAACTGTCACCTCTCCCTTCCAACTTCATGTCCTCCTTTGAAAGTTACTATTTTGTTTGTTTAACCCAATACGTCTAACTAGTGCTGCCCGTAGCACATGAGCATGAGGTCATCTAAGGCATGAATAACCTACCAGTGGCCACATTCCCAAAGAAAAAGGACTCTTTCACTCCATCAAACATCAACTGTCCATAGCTTCTTGGGTAAGGTTGAGCTTTGGGAGCCCCTCTCCTATTCATACTGGATTTTTAAAAATCTAGCTTCACCTAGTTAATGTGTTTAACAAGTTTGTCATACCCAGAGGGCAGCACTTCTTAGTACTCCTCACCATTCTATAGGTTATACATTCTTTCTGCCTCCTCTGCTGCAACTTTCCTTGAGTTTTTGGAGGAAGGTAATTGATGTAGATGTCCTATTTGTGGCTGAGACCTCATACTCACTTATTCTCAGCATTTTGCACAGTAAAGAGTCTCTGTATTGACTATGACCCACCATGATAAGAAGCTTCTCTGACCAAGGTTGGGAGTAGCACAAATTATGTATGTAAACAAATATTTAGAAGACAGTTTGATAACAGGACCATTTAGAAGAATTATACCAAAAGGTTCTCTTTCAAGGCCTATGATTTCCCTAGTCCTGGTTTTGATCATGCTTACAGGACCAGGCATGAATTTCTTTCTGTTTATAAGGTTATTAAAAATATAGTTTAACAGATGCTAAGACCAACAGCCAAACATTGGGCGGACCTCGGGGAATCCCTGTGGAAGGGGGGAGGAGGGATTATGGGAGTCAAAGGGGCCAAGGAAACTACAAGAAAACCCACAGAATCAACTAACCTGGACTCATGGTTCTCAACCAGAGAACTTAACGTGGGACTAGCCTAGGCCCTCTGTACATATGTTACAGTTGTATAGCTTGGTCTCCTTGTGGGACTCCTAACAGTGGGAGCAGGGGCTGTCTCTGACTCTGTTGCCTGCTTTGAGGACCCTTATTCCTACTGGGTTGTCCAGTTTGGTCTTAATAGGAGAGGAGGTGCCTAGTCTTACTGCAAATTGATATACCATAGTTGGCTGATATACATGGGAAGCCTGAACTTTTCTAAAGAGAAAGGAGAAAGAGTGGATGGGTGGGGGGGAGAATGGGGAAAGGGACTGAGAGGAAAGGAGGGAGGGAAAACTATGATTGGACTGGGAAATTAATTAAATTAAATTAATTTTTTAAAGTATATAGTTTAAAAGGGAAGTTTGAACAGATGTACCCCACATTAGTGAACAATACTATTTCTCAGAGACATGGGCTATAAATGACAATATCAGGGCCAAACATGTATTATATCCCTGAAAGTTAATGATTGGGGAGGTCCCAGAGGCACCTAGAATAGTACAGACTATTGCCATAGCCTTTGATTGCCTACCTTAAGTATGTGATAAGACTATATTGCTGATGGAGATGCATAATTTGGTGGTGGAACATAGGGAAACCAATGTGAAGCTGACTAGGAAACTCTCCCTGCTGGCTAGCTTTCATAGTACTAGGAGGTGCTATGTAGATGCCTGGGGAAGAAAAGACTTCTATGGTTTTGTCTAATATGGAAGCCCACATGTTACAATACCAACCTGCCAGGCAAAATGTGCCTACTGGTAATTTAAATAATCATGCTTTGTGAAATAACAGTGGTTGGTATAATAACCCATGTTAATTTCTGAATTATTGAAGTAATTTTAAAGTATTTAATCTTAGCAACAGCATTGAACTATCTTTTTATGATATAACATATCTCACCAAACTGTACTCTATAATGATAATTCTTTGTCAACAATGAAAATTTTCCCATAAATTCATGCATGCTATCACTATGTCTTAGAAACTTTTACACAACTATGGAAATGTAGTACAACTATATACTTGCATATTTACATTTAAATAACTCGTAGTTCATTTAAAACTTGTCAGGCTTGCTTTTAAATCAGTTTAGTGAACTGATCAAATGGTATCAATAGTTCCATCAAATCCTTAGAATACATGAGAAATCAAAGATAAATTAACCCTCTGAAGAGGATGAATAATCACTGATGCAATGTCTTCCTGGGAAGCACACTATTAACTTTAGCCTGTTTAGCCTGTAGCTAGCTTTTAATATATCGGCCTCAAATCACCAGAGGTAGACAGATTAAAAGCGAATGAGATGATCTTTCTCCAGTTGTCACTGAGCCAGAATAGCTAGCTATTCACCACCGACAGGTGGCTTCTCACAAAGGGAAGTATGATTCCTACATTCTCATCACACTTCTCACTATTGTTTTTCCTGTTAACAGGTGTGTGCGCACAGCCTGGGAGAGTATATTTTTTTGCTCCTAGTATAGATGTTTTATACAGATGATTATCTAGATAAACCAGCATGTCCTTGTTAGAGCTGTGAAGGAGTTGCTACTTGTCCATTTTGTTCCTGCTTTGACTCACTTTGGATGCATCCTCCCACCCTCTTAAAACACCCTCTTTTCTGCCATCCTGCCTCTCCTAATCAAGTAGAGATAGTTACATTTTTGCTGTCACACAGTCACGCCATGCAATACAAACTTCCTAGGGAATTCACCTTAATTTAAACATTAATTTTTGCAGTTGCAGAGAACTCCATGTCATAAGCAGCTTTCTTAGGATTCCACACTGGAATCCTTTGCATCCTAACATGTCGGCGAAATGAGAAGATGGTTTGTCTACCTTTTTTAGAAGATAGACACCCAATATAAATATTTGTCCTTCTCCATGCCCTCCCTCCCTGAGGATCTAAATATATGGGTACTTTGTAAGAGAAGGCTGCTCTGATTTGCATCTGCTCTGGTTTTACTCACTTACAGGGGTGAGTAATGTTCCATCCTTGCTCCTGATGCAGGAACAACTTTCCAGGAAATTACCAGCCTCAAATATGATTGTTCGATGGCCATGACCTGTGAGCTGATACAGCCACAGGAATGCATGCCAGGATCTGGCAAAGGGCCCTGTTTTTTTTTTTTTTTAACATTTTTAAAAAGTGTTTTCTTTATAATGAATATATGCTAATTGTACAAAGCACTGGGTTTCATTATGACATTTATAATATACTTTAATTAAATTCATCCTGGCCTGCAATGTGTTAACCTGCCTTGCCTTCTCTCATCTCTTTATCTTTGTTTCTCGGATATGCTCCTCTGATAACTCTGGTTTTTCATCTTTATGCACTATACATCCCAAAGCTTTAGGCAGTGTACTAAGCACCACCAAGTATTAAGACAAAAAAGAAAGTTTGGCCTGCATTGCTGTGAAACTGATGATATAATGGGAAGTAGAAGCGTGACTAGTATTTACAGTGTGCTGTACAGTAACAGGGTGAATTCAATGTGCTGTGCTGTCCAGCTTGAAAGGAGTCATGGAACATGAGTTAAAAGCTATCCAGGCCAAGGTGAGTGGGAGAGTCACGGGACAGGTCCGTGAGATTAAGTGAGAGGACACATGTCAGGAGTGGGTGGGTGAGCAAGCTGGAAGGAGCTAGAGCTATTCTCACAGGACCAAGTTTGGGACCATGAATTCAGAAACTGGGGCTTCTACATGTGTTTTTGATAATCAAATTTTAGTCTGTTTCACTGTGAGAGAATGCCAGTGCCAGGATGTTATTAATGGTCACGTGCGATATGCCCAGTCGGTGGAAATGTTGGAAACATTGAAACAAAACTATTTGATCTAAGGCTGTTATGTAAGTGAATACTACTTATTCAGAATAACTGTTCATATGTTGTTTTTTATTTTAGTGGAACACGTGAATTAAGAATCATACAGATATGAAAAGGACCTCATGATTTGATTTCTCATTTTATAGACAGAATCAAATATGATTTGGTGGTCATCAGTCATGTTTTCCTGATTGGCCTGTACCAATTGCAAGTGAAATCTCCATTTTCCTGATTGACCTGTGCTGAATCGCAAATCAAATTTCCAATGAAATGCAATCTCATCTCACTTATAATGCATACTGGTGAAGGCATGGAGGAAAAAGAACTTTTATAAACTGTTGGTGGAAGTATAAATCAGTGCAACCATGACAGAGAACCATACACTGATTGTTAAAAAAGGAAAATAAAAAACAAAACCAAAAATGACTAAGATAGGTCTACGACATGATCCAGGTATCTGAATTCTGGGTATATTAGCAAAGAAAATTAATCCAGCATAAAAAGAAGAGGATGACTGCATGACCTAGAGCATGACAGCAGTCACAGTCTATGAGAGTTGGTGTTAGATGGATAAAGATGTGCCTGTGTGAGCCTTGGTGTGGTGTGTGCTATGGTGTGTTACTCAGCCATGAGGGAGAAGGAAATCCTTGCATTTTCTAGCTACAGCAACGTTGGAGGACATTGTGTTAGGGTAGGGGAAACAGGCAAACACATATGCACACACACACACATACACACGTATGTGTGTACACACACAAGTATAACATGCTCTGTTTCCTATGTGGAAGCAAAAAGCAAACAGACAATGTGAAAATAGAATAGTGATTGCCAGAAATTAGAAATGAAAGGGTGGGAAGGAGTGGAAAAAATCAAATTAGTGTGCACAATTTATAAAATTATAAAACAAAAAACAAAATATGTATTTTATTAACAGTGTCAATATAATTTATGATTACAATTAAAAGCTTTAGATTTGCCTTTATTTTCCAGAAGTGATATTATTCATGGGATATACTCACTTGTTTACCCTCATCATATATGATTTTGATTCACTTGAAATTTTCAGTATTCTTGCTATAAAAACTATCAGCTATGGACATGACCTCATTTGGTCGTATTCTCTTACTTGAGTTTCCTATGCACGCATTTAGAAAGATGAAAAAATAGATTAAGTTGTCAGTTTAACTATAGCTTGTATGTGGTCAAATGAATTTGTGTAAGTACAAAATAGAGAACACCCACATAACTCAATTCAGAGATCAGTCAGTTCGTGGAGGGCTTTGTGGTGATGAAAGCCAGCATTTGGATGAAGCATTATTCTTGGCAGATGTACTATAGTGTGCTTCAAGCAGGACTCCTTCTAACTGAGAATAAGATTAACCATTTATTGAAATATCAAGCACAGCACTGTAGAAAGAGTAAATGGGAATAAATAGAAATCTCGAGAGAAACTGTAAATGGGTATTAGCCCAGCTGGTAGTGCAATGTAATCCTTCCCCTTTGCAGTTCCCAGATGCAATTTGTTTTAAGGGAACTCCTAATCTCCCCTGCATCTGTTCTGGGAGGCCTGTGTGAGGAAGAGAGCTCATGGTGGAGCCGACATCCGAACAGGCTCACAAACACAAACCTACTGCTACAACTTATCCAGCTAATTTGGAAGTTTGATCTTCATTTCCTCTATTTCTGGAGTTCACTTTCCTGATCCACATGCTGTCAGGAATGAACGGTCTATGCCAGGAACTACTATGTTTTCAGCCAGTGTTTACTTGAAATGGAGAGAGGAACACACAGAGCCCGAGACACAGAACACCTGAATAGAAGATCACAGATCCCCCTGCTGGACTACATACATCATATGTTGTGGAGCACCAAAGTTGAAGCATGTGCAGCCCAGATGATAACAACAAGAAGACCAGGGTGAGCATATAACATTCTATCACAGGATGTGTCCTTAACTTGGAGCAATTTAACTTTCCAAGAAATAAGCGTGAACCACATGCTTTGATATAGGTACTTTTAACACAACAGTAAATTCCTCCAAGTGAGTTTCTTTGTGTCTCTTCTATGCTCAATTTCCCATTCCAACTGTAAAGAGAAGATGGCCTAGAAAGAGAAAGTGAGTAGAAAGAGAGAAGCCAGAAGTGTATGTATAGAAACTGGGACAGAGCCACTAGGACTTATCTCAAGTGCTATCTCCTTTTAACATGCTAGAACTCTCCCTTATAGGGATGAGAATTCAAAGAGACAGAAACCAACACTTGTTCTCACACAGCCTGGCTTCCATCTGTAACCCCTAGCCATGACTGTAGCCAGAGGCTCCTTCATCACCCTGCTTTGAAGATTATTAGAATTCAAGACAGGGTTAGCCATTTAAGAAGTAATTCTTATTAAGTCTCACTTCAGCTTTCTTTTATCATAAGCTAGGTTTGCTTAAAGTCTCTAGCACTGGCTAGCATCTGGTATGGGGGCCTAGGGAGCAATCTTCCCACCTACAGAGTTCTGGAATTAGAATCACAGGTTCTCAGTATGTCGTGAGTTGGAAGGAACCGTAGAAGGCAGTTTGACTTATTAAACACTGGAGTCCCTTTGTCTGCACTCTTGCGAGTTGACCGTTGTTCCTTCCAGTGTGTCTCTTGCAGAGTGCATGATTAGAGGAATGATGGAAGAAAAAGAGCATTTAACTGTGACTAGGTAGAAGGCTCTGTGCTGAACAGTTACACTATTTAAATTACACCGGGGCTGTGAGTTATTGTTGTATTTATCCAGGATCCACATGTAAGTTTCAACTTGCAAAAGAGTAGAAGCTTATGTAGTTATGCTGGAAAACAACAACAACAAACCACCATTCTTTCTGGACCCCATATTTCCTTCTTTTTACATAGAAAAATTTTCACTTGAATTCAAGATATGCCAATTCATTGACATGCTAAGAATACCATCAAAAAAGGGTGTTGAAGCAGTATGTTCAATTGAGATGATTTTGTGTGTGTGTGTGTGTGTGTGTGTGTGTGTGTGTGTGTGTGTGTGTAAACACAGGCACCAAAGAATTGATTTTTTTACTGTTGGGATTTCAGTTTTTTAGACCTAACAAAGTTTTTTTAAAAAAAAGATTCTAAGCATACAAAATCAGAGCCAAATGTGGCTTACTGATAACCCTCCTTTTCTTGGGTAGGCACCATACTAACAACAGAGGTGTAGCTCCTGTAAGAGGCGGTGGGTTCCTTGGCTTGGTGCTAGTGAGCATAGCTCTTTTAAGAGGTCTTGCTATTGAACTCTTAAAGGGGTTTATGAGCAGCAGGCAGTGCACTCACTACTCAATGGTAGCGTGGACACAACAACTTATCAGAGCTAGGGCAGTAAACATGACTCCCATCAGTACCTCCATCATGAGGCTAAGCTCTCAGGAAACCAAGTGGGGAAGAGCCAGCTACCAACTGCCATGTACTGGCACCCTTCTCTAAGCTGAGTAGTGCTGGTGACTAATATAGCAGCTTAAGATTCATCTCATGTGATCAAAAACCAGTACAGATGCTCAGTAAAGACAGATCCAGATGGGACGAAAACCTCTAAATGGGTTATAGCATGTTTAAAAATGTACAAAGGCTTGGGAGAGAAAAGAAAAAAGAATATAGACAGTAATATTAATATATATATATAGTTTTAAAATAATAAAAGTCTTTTTAAAACAGAGTAAATTAATATAAAAAAGCCACATAAAGATGGGAAATACACAGAGAGTCTGAATTGTGTATGTTATTGTGCTGTCTTTAGATTTTCGGATTGCTAATGAAGGAAGATAGCTGCTAAGAGACACTGGATTATGAAAGCTGCTAGATTAAACCAACCTATATATTTTAAACATAATTTCAAAATGGAAGTCAAATGGTGTATTGCTTTAGGGGAGTGGCTATGCTTTTATTTCCACAGGAAATGAGAGGCTATGGATTCATTCCAGGTTAATATGGATCAGGTTTGCTTGAGGAAGACCCCTGAAAGTTCTGGTTACAAACATAAAGAAATAAACACAGGAAAACTACAAAATACACAATGTATATTTTACCTGCTCAAACATAAAACAAAAAAAAATCTTTAACTGACTTGTACACAGCACATACTCTATATGTGTAATGTATATTACCTTTAAAATTTTATGTATTTTCAGAACAAGGAGAACAGACACCAATAAAAACGGATGGCCCAGGTGATCCAGCATCTTAAAATGCCTCTATTGTAGTCTCTTCAGAATTCTGCATCCAAAACAGCTTCAAGGCTGCTGGCTGAGATGGTCCAGTCTCACAAACTACTCCAGCCATGTCTTCACCATTATTCTAAATTTTCTCAGAGTCCCTCAAAGATGCCAGTACCCCCAAACAACAGGAAACAGTCTAAAGAAAGCAATGCCCACATTCCCAAAAGACTGGTTATAAATGTTTGTTATCATTTAAGGGGAGTTGGTCATAAATTGCTATTTGTCTTAGTAAAAAAAAAAAAAGCTAAACAAAAAAGTTAAATTCAAAGATCTCTTTCTAAGAGAAAAAAGGGGAATATGATATATGAATAATAGGAAAAATGGTAGACTATTGAATCTACTTTAATCCAAAAAACAACTATTAATCTCAACCTATTTGTTTTTTGGTTCATTAACACAAATTTAAAAGTTATTTTTTGTTATACTCTATGTATGTTTCTACTCTTGTTTGGGGTATTGTGCTTATACAACTCATTTAAAAATGTAATGTATAATTAAGAAATACAGGTTAATAGTCATCTATAATAGTCAAACTTGTAGTCATGTTAATTATGTTTTCAATGTCATAAACAGATACATTTAAATTGATAAATGGTCTTCAAACACTTCAAAGATCTACAGAATATGACATTTAAAATGTTTTAATTCAAAGACTACTACTTCTAATTAACCTTTATTTAAACGATAATATACATTACAGTGACATCTGTTGAGTTTTTCTGGAACAAATGCAATGAAAAGTCACTTTTAGATAATCCATGAAGTTGATATTGACCTTTATTTGGCAAATGAGGTATAGGCAAAAGATTTATTTTCCTCTTTTCAAACAAGAATAAATCTGGAATCAAGACTTGATCTTATTGAGAGAAGCCATGTGTGTCCTGACAGCAACCTGGTGGTCAAAACTAGGAAATACTAGTAAAAGTAAAGAGAAGCACCTCTCAGTGGCCAAAGGAACCATTAGGTGACTAGTGAGCCCAGATGTTGGAGGGAGAGGAAATCAGCCCAACTGAGGTTGGGAATGGCATAGTTTGGTCTTCTGGTAGATCAATCCCAGTTTTCTGAGAAACCACCATATTGATTTCCATAGTGACTGTATAAGTTTGCACTCCCACCAGCAATGGCAGAGTGTTCTCCTTGCTCTACATTCTGTCCAGCATGAGCTGTCACTTGTGTTTTTGATCTTAGCCATTCTGACAGGTATAAAATGGTATCTCAGAGTTGTTTTGATTTGCATTTCCCTGATGGCCAGGGATTGTGGTGATATTGTGTTCCCCAATATATTGTGCATGCTAATAAGCTTATCTGGGTTCAGAGAAAAGAACAGCCACTAGATACAGAGGCCAGAAAACAGTGGCACACACACCTTTAATCCTAACATTCAGGAGGCAGAGATCCGCCTGGATCTCTGTGAGTTCAAAGCCACACTGGGAACAGCCAGGCATGGTGACACATGCCTTTAATCCCAGGAAGTGATGGCAAGAAGCAGAAAGGTATATAAGGTGTGAGGACCAGGAACTAGAGCCTGATTAAGCTTTTAGGCTTTTGAGCAGCAGTTCAGCTGAGATCCATTTGGATGAGGACAGAGGCTTCCAGTTTGAGGAAATGAGATCAGCTGAGGAATTGGCGAGATGAGGCTAGCTGTAGTTGGTTCTGTTTCACTGATCTTTCAGTGTTCACCCCAATACCTGGCTCTGCGTTTGTTTTCATTAATAAGACCTTTTACAATTCATGCTACAAAGGATGTAGAACATTTTTTAAGTCCTTAACCACTTGAGGTTCCTCTGTTGAGAATTTTCTGTACAGATCTGTTCCCCATATTTTAATTAGATTATTTGTTTGTTTGTTTGTTTTGATGTCTAGTTTCTTGATTTCTTTATATATTTTGGAGATCAGCCCTCTGACAGATATGGAATGGGTGAAGATCTTTTCCCATTCTGTAGGCTGCTATTTTGTCCTATTGATGGTGTCCTTTGCCTTACAGAACATTTTGGTTTCATGAGGTCCCATTTATTAATTGTTGACCTTAGTGTCTGTGCTATTGGAGTCCTGGTCAGGAAGTTGTCTCCTATGCCAATGCATTCAGGATTATTTCCCACTTTCTCTTCTCTAGTTCGGTATATCTAGGTTTATCTTGAGACCTTTTATCCACTTGGACTTGAGTTTTGTGCACCAGTCTTGGTTATATACCAAAGGATGCTCAATCATACCACAAGGACACATGCTCAACTATGTTCATAGCATCTTTATTTGTAATAGCCAGAACCTAGAAACAACCTAGATGTCCCTCAACTGAGGAATGGATAAAGAAAATGTGGTACAAAAACAATGACATCAGGAAATTTGCGGGCAAATAGAACTAGCAAAAACCATCCTGTGTGAGGTAACCAAGGCCCAGAAAGACAAAAATCGCATGTGCTTACTTATAAGTAGATATTAGCTGTAAAATAAAGGATAACTATGCTACAATCCACAGACTCAGACTAGGTAACAAGGAGAGTTCAAGAGGGTGACACCCGGATCTCCCTGGAAAGAGGAAATTGAAGAGATTTCCTGAGAGAAATCTGCTGGTGGGTAGGGATGGGAACATGAGTGATCAGGTTTCAGGGGATGAAGAGGAAGAGTACAAAGATAATGGAAAAGGGAGGGGTTATTTTGGGATCAGGTAGAAACCTGGTGCAAGGGAATCTCCCAGTAATCTACAAAGATGACCCCAGCTAAGACTCCTAGCAATAGCTGATATGTAACTTGAACTGACCATCTCCTATGACCAGGTAAGACTTCAAGTGGAGGGATTGGGACACCAACCCAGCCACATAACCTTTGATGTACAGTCTGTCTTGCCTATGGGATGGGCTGGGGTAAGGGTGGCCTAGAGATTGAAGGAACGGCCAACCAATGACTGGTCTAGCTTAAAACCCATGCCCGGAAAGTAAGCCCACCACTGACACTGCCTAGAACACCAGGACCCACAGGCTAGATGACCCTGTTAGGATAGAACCAACATAACGATATTCTGCTATATTCATAGATGGGTGCCTAGTCCATTGTCGTCAGAGAGGATTCATCCAGCAACTGATGGAAACAGATACAGAGACCCACAGCCAAACATTAGGCAGAGCTCAGACAATCCTGCAGAAGAGGGGGGGAAAGGATTATAGGAGACAGAGGGGTCAAGGACATTATAGGAAAACCCACAATTTAACTAACCTCGTCTCATAGGGGCTCACAGAGACTGAACCGACAACCAGGGAGCCTGCATGGGACAGACCTAGGCCCTCTGCATATATGGTACAGTTGCATATATGTTACAGTTGTATAGATTGGTCTTCTTGTGGGACTCCTAACAGTGTAATCACAGATTGTCTCTAACTCTTTTGCTGGCTTTCAGGACCCTACTCCTCATATGGGATCTCCTTGCCCAGCCTTAATACATGGGGAGGTGCTTAGTCTTACTGCAACTTGATATGCCATGTTCTATTGGTATCCATGGGAGACCTGCCTTTTCCTAAACAGAAATGGAGGAGAAGTGAATTGGAGGGTGGAGAGAGAGTGAGGGTGGGGCAAGGGACTGGGAGGAGAGGAGGGAGGAGGAACTGTGACAAGGATGTAGAACTAATTAAGTAATTAATTAATTAAAAAAAAGAATGGTATAGCTTGGGAGCAGAGGGCTTCATTGGTCTCCAAATGTAGCATTCTCATGATTTCTATGAAACTTTAGTGGTAGGTATATTTTTTAGGCACTTGAAATGTGAATTGAAGTTCAGGAGATTTTAAGGGGAGAATTCAGCATATAAATGATGCTAAAACCCATGAATTCAATTTCAAGAATTATGAGAAATGTGGAGTGAAAAATAAAAATGAAAGTTCAGCAGGAATGCACATTAGATTTTATGCTTTCATATGGAAAAACTGACAAATAATAATACATATAGAAGGCAGACGACCACAGAGTGGCGGGCTAGTTGCACTCCATGTATAATAAACACATTACATAGTTCTTTGGTTCCTACCAGAATATGCTAGGGAAAAAAAAAACCACATGTGTATTCATCCCCATGTCCAACAAATCTTCAATCAAGTATACAAATATAAGACCTTAATATGGCTGATACTATTACAGTTCCACGTACATATACATGTATGTATGTATGAATTATATGTAAACACAGAATCAAAATAAAACCTATGTCTGTTTCCATTAACCATGAATAGGAAGTGTGACTCTGAAAAAAAAATCCATGAAGACCGGACTGAAATGAGCAAAAAAAAAAAAAAAAAGGAGATCATCTTAATATATTTAAAATTTTCTATACAAATTATAAAATATTAAAATAGCAGACCACTAGCTGTGGTCTAGCTAGCTAAGCTAACTTCTAAGCTTAACTCTTAGCCAAAATGACTCTTTAAGAAACTGGGTCACCTCCCCTTACTCCTCTCTTCAAATCCTTTGGTGGCTTTTCTTGCTTCTTCTAAATAAATATCAAAGCCATCCATCTGGCTGGCTGTCCCACCTGACTGGCTTCCCATTACTGCTCTGCCTTCCTGCCTGCCTCTACTACTTATGCAATACACACTCTAGCCAAGTGGCTGGTGGGCTGCTCCCTCTGCAGTGCCAGGTGTGTTTTTGCCTGAGGGCTTTCTCCCCAGCTGCTCTCTCTGGGTGACACTCCTCTGCAATCTGAATGATTGCTTCACTCTGCTTCAACATCACCCTTGAAATGAGTCAGATGAAGGCCTAAACTAACACGCTATTTCATATAATCTGTCTTCCCCTGTTTGCCTCCTTCTCAGATTCCCCTTAGCTTATTTACCTTTGTGTCTTTATTATTTATATCTCGACTACAATATATAATTATAGTATTTCAGAAAACCTGAGTTGGCAACTTTAACATATACATTGATTTTTTACAAACTGAAAACAAAGGCATCAATCTGAACATGATATTCTATCAAGTATTAGATGCATATAATTATATAGTTGTGAAAATGTGAGGAGAAAATCCATTTAGAACTTTGGGAAAGGCATCTTTATGTTGTCCAGATTTGTTTTTGTCTCTGCATCCCTATGCCAGGATATAAATTCCTATGGTAAAGGTGTTTGTACATTTTGTCTAATGACATACCACAAGGTTACTAGAATGAGACCTGGAACGTAAGACCTTCTTCCTTATGGTTCGCATATTTTTGTGACAGGGTCTACAAGATGGCCTCAAACTCACTGTGTATCTCAGTCTGGCTTAGAACTAATCCTCCTGCCTCAGCTTCCAAGTGTTGGAATTACGTGCACACAGCACTATGCCCAGATAGTGGCAGATTCTTAATAAACATCTGCTAAATAAATTAAGTTGATGATCTGGAAAGAAGTGACATGAACTTCTTAGTAAAGATCAAGTCAGATGAAGAATGGCTGAAATAAATTAAGTTGATGATCTGGAAAGAAGTGACATGGACTTCTTAGTAAAGATCAAGTCAGATGAAGAATGGCTGTCACTCAGAGATCATAAAGTAGTAGCAAAGTGGACCCAAAGTACCACATATGCATGAATGAGCAGCTATTGGTTTTGTAAGACTTGGGATGAGGACATTTGCAGTTGAAGATCCATAGGCAGGGTACATTATCTGTATCAGTAATGTATTTTTGCAACTTAAAACTCTACACTTTGCTATCCCATAGTTTCTGTGATACACAAATTATTGAATAATACATCATATAATTGGAGTCAGTGTCAGAAATCATGTGATCATCACAATAAATGAAGAAAAGGCCTTTGGCAAAGTCCAACATACATTGTGATAAAAGCCCTGGGGAGAACAGGGAGAGAAGCAATCTATTTCAGTATAATCAAGGCTGTATACAGTAAACACAGAGACAGCATTATGTAAGTGAAGAAAAACTCACAGTGGTTCTCACCCTTCCTAATGCTGCAACCTGTTAATACTGTTCTTCATGTTGTGGTGACCCCCTTCAACCATAAAATGATTTTTTGTTGCTACTTTATAATTGTAATTTTGCTACTGTTATAAATCATAATGTAAATATTTGTGTTTTCTGATGATCTTAGGTGACCCCTGCAAAAAGGCTATTCAACCCCCAAAGGAGTCTTGACCCATAGGTTGAGAAACACTGCTCTAAAGTAAGTAGTAAAACAGAGTCTGCTCCCCAATTCTTACCAATACACTGCTTGAAGTCTTAAACTAGTTCAAGTAAGAAAAGAGGAAGAACAATCTTTAAAATACAAATAGGGAAGAGTATTAGTTACTTTTCTATTGCTGTAATAAAATAACATGACCAGTCAACTTACAGAATGAAGAATTTATTTGGCTTAAGGTTCTAGAGGAGTAAGAGTCCATCGTGGAACGGAAGTGTGGCAGCAAGCTACAGCCATGGTGACTCTAACAGGAAGACAAGGGCTCACATCCTGAGCTATAAGCATTAAGCAAAAAAAGAAGTATTTAAATAAAAAGCAAAGTAGAAATGACGCAAGTCTTTAAAGCCCACTTCCCAAGGATATACTTCCTCTAGCAAAGCCATGCTCTCTATCTAAACAGTACCACCAACTGGGAACTGAATGCTCAAATGCCAGAGACCATGGGGGATTTATCATTCAAACCACCCTAGAAAGAAAGAAGTCACACTCTCTATTTGCACACAATAGCCATCTATTTAAATACTTCAGGGATCCTACAGACTCTACCAGAAAATTCTTTGAACTGAAAAATACTTTCATCAAAGCAACAATATACAAAATCAAAGTGCAAAAATCAGCGGCTTTCCTGTGCCGGTAACGAACATGCTAAGAAAGAAAATTTTGTTTTGTTCATGACAGTTTAAATGTTACTGTGCAATGAAACCAAGCAAGTTAGTAAGAGACCTGTGCAGCGAAGTTTAAATAATGAAGAAAGAAATAGAAAAAGACACTAGAAGATGGAAAGGCCTCCTAAGATCATTAGTAGGAAGAATTAATACCGTGAAAATATCTGTATTACCAAAAGGAATCTATACATTCAACACAATCACTATCAAAATTCCAGTGGCATTTCTCACCTAGATAGAACAATCCTGAAATTCATGTGGAAGCCACAAAGACCCCAAATATCTTAAGCATTTATGAGCAAAGGAACAAAGCTGGAGGCATCACAATACCTGATTCCAGTTTACATTACACAGCCATAGTAACAAAAACAGTGAGTTTCTGTCAAAACAACAGATGCATATACCAAATGAATAGAATTGATGACTCAGAAATAAACGCTCCCAGTTACAGCCATCTAAATTTTGACAAAGATGCCAAAAGTATACACTGGAGAGAAAGATACCCTCTCTAACAAATGTTGGAAAACTACACATTCACCTGTAGGGGCATGAAATAGATCCCTATCTCTCACCATATACAAAAATCATTTCCAAATGAATCAAAGACCTTACTGTAGGACTCAAATCTCTGAAACTGTCAGAAGCATGCACAGAGATAGCCTATCAAGAAATCTGCATAGACAAGGACTGCCCGAACAAGACTCCAATCGCTCAGAAAAAAAAAAAATCCCCGGAAGTGACAAAAGGAATTTCATAAAATTAAAAAGCTTCTACATATCTAATGAAGTAATTAAATACAATACAGACAGCCTACAGAAGGAAGAAATTTTTTCCTTAGCAAAATATTTGACAGATGATTAATATGTAAATTATACAAAGACCACCACCAACAAAAACCTAAATACAAAGAAAACAACCTAATCAATAAATGGGATAATGGAATTGACAGGTCTCAAAAGACAGAAATGGGCTATAAGCATACAAAGAATGTTCATTATCATGGAAATACAAGTAAAAAAGACATTGAGAGTCCATCTACTCCAAATCACTAAGAAAGCAACTGATGACTGTTAAGGAGAATGTGGAGAAAAGGGAACCCTTAGACGCTGCTGATGGGCATATGAGCAAGTCCAGCCACTGTGGAAATCAGTATGGAAGTTCCCCCAAAACAAACACTTGAACGCTTATGCAATCTAGCTATGGCAGTGCTAAGAATATGCCTCCAAGTTTGTAAGTCAGAGTACCCTGGAGACGCCTGCATTGCCATACTTATCATATACTTATTCAGACCGTTCACGATAGCCTGAGCACCTGTCAGTTGATGGAAGGATAAAGAAAATATAACTCCTGCTCACGACTATTATTTGCCGTAAGGAAGGATGTAAGTATGTCACTTGAAAGAAAATATGTAAGACCAGAGAACAGGATATAAAGGGAAATAGGTCAGACTCGGAAAAACAAATATTGCATGTTTTCTTTAACATGTGGGTCTTAGGTTCATATTTATAAAAAATCACGTGTATATGATGATATGAAAGAAGTGAGACAATGGGGAGGGCAGAGGAAGGAGAAGGGGATGAGTAAAGGTGGCCAATATGGTGAGATACACACATGAAAATGTCTTTCTGAAATCCATCATTGTGTTTAATGACCACGTGGGAATGAAAATAAATAAAAGTCCATTTTAAATCAGATGTTGACTGGGCTGCATCATCTCAATGTGAGAAAGGATCCCTCTAAGAATATAGCAAGTTGATTCATTAAGTTGTGTGACTCAAGAAAGCAATTAAGAAAATCTTTTGTTAAGATGGACTTCGTTGTGGAAGCTACATACCCACCTTCATTGCTACTGGCTTGCTGGAAGTCATCATTTTCTGCCTATATTCAAGGATCAGGATGACAACAGAACCTGAGTGCCAGGGGAGGACATCATTGTGGAACATCTTGAGCATCAGCTGTACAATGATAGGTGAGGGCATCCTTGCAACTACTTGTATTGGAAGCAGAATGTGTTTGCCTATTGGAGAATATGTTGACTTATTCCAGAGTATATATTAAATGATGTTCTATGTGAACTCCTCCTTTCAAATCCCATCCACTTTAGCAGTCACTAATTTGGCCTTTACAATATTTTGAGACAGATCATGCAAAGTGAGAGCAAGTTTGAAAGTACCCCTGTGGAATTAAATTATCAGGAGTCTGAACAGTGGAATTGTCTCAAGACATGTCTAAAGGATGATGGATTCTATCTAGTCATCTAATACTCCTTAAAAAACAAACAAGTATAGCGTAGAGTTCTTAAAAATTAGCTTAAGCTATATAACTGATGTTACTATGGTTCAATGTAAATTGTATTTTGTATCTGTAGTTTTATGAAGAGTTTTTGGATGTTTTGAAATCAAGAAAAAAATTCACAATATTCTAGGAATCTGGAAATACTTATACTGTAAGAATGAGTAATAGACAAAGTGTCTGCATTGTGGTATCTCCTTTTAGAGTGATCAATCTCCAATCTTTTCCCAAAAATCATTAAATACCAAGTTACATATTAAAGTGTTATAGAGCTTAAGGACAAGTTTGGAACTTTCACCAGGAAGTGTCAGTTCTGGCTCTTCAGTCTTTAATGTATACAGTTCATTCTTTATGCTCACTTTCCCTACTGTGAGTAGGATATGTCTCCACATGCAGCCATCTTCCAAGTAATTGGTGGGTGTGGGATGTACTGACTGTCAGCTGAGCAGCATTGATATGCTTTATATTGCTGACTCAAAAGAGACTCAGACAATGGAAAATATTTTAAAAGGGATTAAAAAACAAGGTGTTCTTAGGACCTACTTGATTATGTTAGAGAGCGTTTCTGTTGCTCCTACTTGTTTAAGGCTCAAAGAGCTGTTTGGTGGGAGGAGCTTTCTAAAGCAAGAGCTGAAGCTTTTCTGAGAGATTTTTGCACTTACTGTGTGCTTCTGAGCCAGTTACTTCAGGACAAAGGTTTCATAATAAAATCCCTGGGCTTTATTCACTGATGATGGAAATAATCACTCTGTGGGGGAAATTGGCCATCTGTGAGCGGCATCCGCTGGGATGCAGAGGTGTTAGTGGGTTGCCCACGAGCCTCCTGGGTGAGTTTCTGCCAAGCTGTCCTCAACTCAGAGACTAATTAAGATGAGAAATTGCTACACAATATTGAAATGCAGCCATTGCAAGATCAGAAAACATTTCTGGCCTCGTCATCAATCAGAACCGTGGCAGACAATGGCAATACCACGTCATGCAGCAGTATCTTGATGCATATTTGGAAATTCTGCTAATTCCCAACTTCTCTCAACTCCAACACCATCATCTCAGTTTGATGCCTGGTAATTTCATATGCACATTGCTGCAGATGTCCCCATGACTGGGCCTGACTCCTGTGTCTGGTGCTTCTTTCCCATTTTGCAAGATTCTGTCAGATCATTCAATATTTATGGAAGGTTGTAGCATGAATCTTAAAAGTTCTTATTAATAAAATCAAACCTGAGGCCAGTTATTGGGGTGAACACTGGAAGGTCAGAGAGACAGAATAAGCCACAGCTATCTCACCTCGCTGAATCCTCAGCTGGTCTTGTTTCCTCAGACTGGATGCCCCGAGCCCTCATTCAGAATGGGTCTCAGCTGAACTGCTGCTAGAAGCCTGAAAGCTTAACCAGCCACATGCTTCTCCAGGCCAAAGGCCTCTCCAGGCCAAAGGCCTGCTCAGGCCAAATGCTTCTAGTTTCTGGTCCTCATGCCTTATATATCTTTCTGCTTTCTACCACCACTCCCTGGGATTAAAGGCTGACTTTCTGGGATTAAAGGCGTGGGTCACCATGCTTGGGTGTATCCTTGAACACAAGAATTTCTGCCTCTGGAATGCTAGGATTAAAGGCGTATGCTACCACTGCCTAACCTCTATGTTTAATATTGTGGCTGTCCTGTTCTCTGACCCCAGATAAGTTTATTAGCATACACAATATTTTGGAACACAATATCACCACAGAAGGTATTTAATTTTAAACCACAGTTCACTCCACAAAGGGTAACAGTGGCAAGCCACGCAGCTCCACAGCACATTCCACTTTCTTAACCTCCCACTGGCTTCTAATTCATTTTCTGCGATGCCCCTTCCCATTCCCCTTTTAACCTCTCCTCTCCTCTCCTTCTTTCCTTTGTTTATTTTGTTTTGTTTAGGTTGGTTTGTTTGTTGAGACAAGGTCATACCTTGAAGCCCAGGCTAGCCTTGAATTCACAGCAGGCTTCCCTCTTCACTCTTCCAACTGCAGGGGTTATGGGTTTTATTCGCCAAGCCTAGCTCCCTTCTTTCTGTCTCTTTTTTTTTAGTTTATTATCACTTATATGTATTATTATTAATTATTGTTGTCGTTGCCCCTTTTCTTTAAACACATGATCTTTCATTTTAAAATTCAAAGCCTCCAAATTGGGAAATGATGAAAACCAAAATGATTTTCAGGAAAATGATTTTGACGTCAAACTAACTAAAGTGACGTGAGTCTTCTTTCCCTATGATTTCAGTATGAGCGGTCTTGTTTTGTCTTGTTTTATGTTGTTTTTCTTTCTGAAATACAGGTATGACTCTGGTGTATTGCCTTTGAACTTCACATGTAGCTTCTGATATGAGCACATCTTATTATCTTTATAAGATAACAGAAAACCTTCTGAGTTGTGAAAGAGGTCTAGCCTGGAGAACGTGGGTGTTAGCTGTCTGACTGACACAGGTTTTATTATTGTCACTTTTTCTTGGAAAGTATTGACTACTCCTTTTTTCACATATTTCATCCCTATTCAAAAGCTCCTCTCCAGAACTCTATTCTTTTCCAATTTTTAATTTTAAAATAATAAAATCTCTCCATAAACATGAAAGGAGAAGCACTGATAGTCTCCCAACATGTGGACAAAGTAACAGGAAGCCAAACCTAATATTCTTAGAGGAGACAAGAGAAACTTTTGGCGGTGTCACCTTGGTTTATGACACAGAATGTTGTTGTGACTGGTTCCCTGGGTCTTCATTTCCAAACTGGAATAAATACAAATGCACAGCTTCTCATATGTCATCCAGAGCTCAATAAAATAGTCTAAAAATAAATACAAAGGCTAAATTGCCTCTTTCTCACTATCTTGTGTTACCCAAGCAGAGTAATTATTGCAAGACTTGCAGAAGCCCACTTTCCAGTTTCTCCATGGTACAGCACGCTGTTCATACTATAATATAAATCTGTATTTATGAAAGGAAATTACATTTTAATTTGAATTTATCTCATAGCCATCCTTCCAGCTTCGGGACAACATGTCTTCATGCAAACCTTTATTCTAATGTCCCCAACAGATGAACAAAATACACTATGTAAATAGCCTTAAACATATTTCTCTTTTGTTAGGAGTGATTCCAAAGGGAAACTGCTTAGGCAGTAGCTAAGTAATTTTCAAAAGTTAGTTTAAGATTGCATTTCATAAACTCACATCAGTTAGGGTCCTCACAAATGGAAAGTGAAGGGCCCGAGGCACAGCATGCAGTTAAGCAGCTGGTCCCTCCCCGACATGATAAGCGGAGTAAGGTGCCCCATCCTTCTTCGTGTTTGTATTTTCTGATCTCTACTCCAAAAGGGCACATTCCCATCTGCTGCTGGTGCTCTTCCTCTTTTGTGAATTTCTATTTTGTTTTTCTTAGAATGCTCAATCATTATTTTCTTTTACCAAATTGAAGAAACATGTTGTGAGTTTTCAGCTCTTCTCTATCTTTTTGCAAAAGTTTTAAAATGTTTATCTTGAACATTTCTTATGCTTTTCTTCATATACCTTCTTCTTTCTAGCAGTCCAACCTCTCTGTTTCTTCTTCTTGGTAACATGGGGATGTCCACATATCTGAGAAGGCTTTGTCTGCTGAGATATTCGGTAATTGTTTTTTTTATACTTCTTTCAAATATATTATAAACTTCATTTTTTAAATTTAGGCCTTTAATTTAACTGCAATTTGCTTTATAGGATGTACTGTTTCTTTCTTAAAGTTTCATAAAATGAAGTTCCAGCATCTTTCCCATTTTCTAGTCAGCTACTTAGTCAGTAATGTATAAGGAATGACTCAAATTTCTTCAAAAATTAGTCTTTGTAAGAAATATTGGTCAGGTAACCAAAATGGCTAAAATGAATGAATCTAACACCCAGTTAAAAAAATCTTTGGGCAAGTCACAGCATCTCTGACACTCCATTTCTCTGTTGTAGGGCTATTCATATAAGATGCCTAAATTAAATCATTATTTTAGTAGTTGAAAGAGTATAACACGTGTCATATCCCTAAGGGGAAAAGTGGCTAACCATTCAATGTTTATAAAGCAACATTATTAAAATAAGACAATTGAGCTAGGCTGTGGTGGTGCAAGCCTTTAATCCCAGCACTTGGGAGGCAGAGGCAGGCAGATCTCTGTGAATTCAAGGCCAGCCTGGTCTACAGAGAGAGTTCGAGGACAGGCTCCAAAGCTACACAGAGAAACCCTGTCTCAAAAAAAAATAATAATAAAGACAATTGGTATTCATTGCCAACTTTCTTCAAAAGTAGGATTGTGCTTTAGAGTGATAGATAAAATAGCAATGAAGGCAGACATTAGAACTGAGTGAGTGAAGCATTAATGAAATACTAGGATGGAGGAAAAGAAAAAGATGATGATGGAGACGTTAAGAGCCTATACCACAACCTAAATTAGGCCTAACACTGTGCTGTAACTTTCTGAAGTCTACCTATAGAAAGAGACCTTGTCGCTTAAACAGCAGCATTTGTTCAGGGGCAGTAGTGGGTATATGTTCTTGCTCCTAACACCAGGCTAAGATTTCTCTTGAGATTCCTCATAAAGAGGACATGGTTGTAAGTAATAAATAGTATCCTCAATGGTAGACTTAAAACAGGTGCATGGACAAGAGTTCTGTAGCACTGTTTCTAAGTCGGCTGCTTGCATTACTCCATGGGGTGACAGAGCAAACTTTTCTGTGGTTAGAGTAGTGAAAGCAAGGCTGGAAACTTTCTATTTACTGAAGAGCTCTGAGACATAGAGGGGTAACAGCACCAGACTGAGGAGATATATATCCGAAAGAGTGAAGGCTTTTGTGCCCTTCATTTAGTATACCACAAATCTATACCCCGAATATTTATTCCACAAGGAAAGTTTTAGACAAAAGAGTCCACAAGCTTATCTTTAATCCTAGGAAAAACAAAATGAGAATGTATTTTGTTTTTCATTATACTCATTTAAGAAATGTTGAACGCTGACTATGAACCAGATAATCTAGATGATACACTGTGGTCATACAAGTGGTTATTGTAGTCTCATGACCATATTCATCTCTATATACATCCACAGATGCTCTTCAACTCGGGATGGGGTGGTGACTCAAGAAGCCTTTAGTAAGTTGAGAAAGTGGGGAATAGTCTTGAATGCATTGGCACAGAGAAAGACTTTCTGAACAGGGCACTGATAGTACAGACACTAAGAGCAAGAATTAATAAATTGGATCTCATGAAACTCAAAAGTCTCTGTATGGCAAAGGACACCATAATTTAGACAAAGCTGTAGCCTACAGATCTTTACCAATTACACATCTGATAGAGGTTTAACATCTAAAATATATTTTAAAAATCTAAAAAAAACACCCACCAGATCATGAAAACAAATAATCCAATTTTAAAACGGAGTATAGAAGTAAACAGACAGTTTCCAAGAGATGAAACACAAATGTCTGAGAAAAACTTAAAGAAATGTTCAACACCCTTAATCATCAGGGAACTGCAAATCAATACTACTTTGAGATTTCATCTTATACTGGTCAGAATGACCACCATTGATAAAATAAATGATGGTTCATGCTGGTAGGATATGGGGAAAGGGGAACACTCATCCATTTATGATGGGAATGCAAATTTGTACACCCGTCATGCAAATCAGTGTGGTGGTTCCTATACTAGGAATAGATATACCTCAAAATCTAGATATACCACCCTTAGACATATACCTAAAGGGCTCTACATCCTACCACAGAGACACTTGCTCATCTATGTTCGCTGCTGTTCTACTCATAATAGCCAGAAGTTGAAAATAGACTAGATGTCCATCAACAGATGAATGGATAAGGAAAACATCTTATATTTACACAATAGAATATTATTTGATTACTATAGCTTTCACCCTCTCCTGAGTAGTGTTCATCATACTGTAAATTATTTTGTTCATCACATTATCAGAGAGAAAAGGTACCCACTAACACAACTACAAACCCTGCAATCTACAATGGTGACCTGCCTGCATGATACTCTAGTATACAACAGTGGCACAAGTGCTGTGGGGGTAACCAACCACCACCTGATTGGATTTAAGCCCACTCCATGAAATGGAGTCCATGCCCTACACTGCCTGGGTGGTCAAAAACCTGAGACGAAACAGGCCAAGTTTTAAAGGAATGTAGCAATAAAATAACTCCTAACAACATTCTACTATGCTCAAGATTATCTCACTCAGCCATAATCTGAGAAGGTTCCTCTTGCTGTAGATGGGAACTAATATAGAGGCCCTGTGGTAGGTGGTTTGAATGAGAATGGTTCCATAGGCTCATATATTTGAATGCTTAGTTGCCTGATAGTAGAAATGTTTGGAAAGGATTAGGAGGTGTGGCCTTGTTAGAGGAGGTGTGTCACTAGTCCATGCCAGGCCCAGTCTCTCTGTCTTCTTTCTGCCTGGGGATCAGAATGTAAGTCTCTCAGCTACTGCTCAAGAGCCATGCCTGTATCCTTCCCACAGTGATAATTATGGACTAACCCTCTAAAACTGTAAATCAACCCCCCATTAAATGCTTCTTTTTGTACGAGTTTTCCTAGTCATGGTGTCTCTTCACATCAGTAGAACAGTAACTATCACAACTGGACAATGTGCAGAGAGTGAGAGACTTTGTAACATACAGTGCTAAACTGGATATCTTCATCAAATTCCTTTCCTCAGGACTCAAGGATCTCTGCAGAAGAGGAGGTGAAAAAATTGTAAGAGCCAGAGGGGATGGATGGCACCAAAGAAACTCTTTTCCCGACAAAACACGATAGATGAACATATGAACTCAAAGAGACTGTGGCCACATAAATAGGGCTTGCACTTGCACAGGTCCAAGCCAGACAGCATCCCAGTGCTGAGATGAGGAAGTGGACATGAGTCCTGTGCCTAACAAAGAAGCTATCCCCAGTTGACAACTATTTGCAAAGATAAAGTCAGATTTCTCCAATGGAGTCTCACTGGGTATATAAACCATATTTAAAGGGAGGCCCCATGCCTGGTAACACAAAACAAATTCAATGGTGATTTTGTAGATTTTTTTGTCTCATATTGCTTTGTGTGGGCATTGTGGCAGGGTCCTATGCTCTTCAGTTTGGTGGAGGGGGTGAGTAGGTGTAGAGTCAACGACACAGACTCTGGTGGGATGTTGAAATAACAAGCTTGCTGTGGGATGGTCTGTATGTCAAACATGTTGCTTATTGGTCAATGAATAAAACACTGATTGGCCAGTGGTCAGGCAGGAAGAAGTATAGGCGGGACAAGGAGGAGAGAATTCTGGGAAGTAGAAGGCTGAGGAGTCACTGCCAGCCGCCACCATGACAAACAGCATGTGAAGATGCCAGTAAGCCACAAGCCATGTGGCAAGGTATAGATTTATAGAAATGGATTAATTTAAGATATAAGAACAGTTAGCAAGAAGCCTGCCATGGCCATACAGTTTGTAAACAATATTAGTCTCTGTGTTTACTTGGTTGGGTCTGAGTGGCTGTGGGACTGGTGGGTGGCAGAGATTTGTCCTGACTATGGGCCAGTCAGGAAAACTCTAGCTACACAAGCTCAGTTTATTCAGGAAGAGGCAAGCCTTATATACCCTCCACCCTACCCCAGGGGAAGGTCTGATGACTATGCATCAGCTGGTGTGACATAGCTGCCTCTCATTGGTCCAGGTCATCTCCAGATCATGTCTCAGCTGCTGTTGCTAAGGCCCTTAGGCAGACCCAGGTTGGGTCTCAGGAAGTATCTTATTACTGGTTTGGGCCGGCTGGCCCTCAGGCCTGTTAGGGATGAATCCCCTGATCCCACAGGGCATCTCCTGCCTCATTGGTCTTATGCATATATATTATGGTTTCCTATTTTGTATTTATGGGTCTCGTGTGGTGTGTGTGCATGTGTATGTGTTTCTTTTGCTTTTTCAGTTTTTTAAAATATATATATATATACATATATATATATATAAAACCTATGAGTATGTACATATGCACATGCACACGCACACACACACAAATTCTGAAGTTTATCTCTGCACTGTAGAACATAGAAAAATAATCTACTCAGAGCTTTTAGCCTCTGTCTGAGGCTTTTCCTTATAATTCCTTGATCTTCCTCATCATTCCCTAGTGTTTCTCAGCAAGGGTACTTAGAAAGCATACATTGCTGTTATTTGGATCCCATTCTTCCAGAACCAGAATCTTGAACACTTTCTCTCACAAAAAAGTTATGGGCTTGCCCTTCTGCACCAGCTTCCCCACAGCACATATATTCATGTGTTTACACAGAAATGGCACTGTGTCTACAATAGAGTATGCTCCTTTGCTAATATATTTTCACATATGTATTTAAGTTTATAACTGTTATCTGAGAGGCTGTTTATTCAAATCAATATCTGCCATTATTAAAGACGGGCATTCTTGCCTTGTGGCTTCTGAATATATCCATTTATTGTTGTACACTCAGTAATATTCATTTTTTAAAATTGACAACCCTCTTATAGATGTCCAGGTCACTCTGGAAAAAAAATACTAAATAATTTTAGTTTGATCAGATGATTTGACATTTTGCAATGTATTTATCTCAGAAAAGTATAAAATATCTATAAAGCATGACTTTAACTTGATTTGAATGATACTATATCCTGGATTGTGCACCAAGAAAACTATTTGTGAAACAGGCATCAAGATAATTAGATGAAAAGAATGTGGTTATGGAATTTTCCTGGGTCTATTGCTTACTAACATTTTGACCTTGGGCAATTTAATTACCCTCCCTGCCCCAGTTCCTCATTTGAAAACACAGAATAGTACTGCCCACCTCAGAGACCTACTGAGAAATAAATGAGCAAATACATAGAAATGTCATGATCTACAAGCTAATTCATAGCATGTAGCAAGTACACGTATACATTCATGTATCAGTCTATATATATTCCTATAAATTCTGACTGCTGAAAAAGTATCACTTATTTGATTCTCTATGATAACTCACAGTTAAGAATTATATGTAACTGATTTCACCTCTGATCCACTCAGACAGGAATATGTCTAACACACATTACCTATATCAGCAATTGCCAAATTCTATGCAAATTCATCATCCATGATTCCTTTTCTTGGGAAAAGTCTTTCCTTGTAAGCTTATTCAAATTTTTGTTCACTTGTCAGTATATAGTATGAGGGACTCTCCTCAGAAACCAGTTGGAGATTTACAAAACTTGGGTTTGATTGTTGTGGCTTATCTGGCCAGTGCCCATCTGGTGTGTGTGACATCAGTGGCCTGTGCATGCTGCCATTTCATTGATCAGCTGGGGGCATTGTGCAGGATGACCTCAATCTACTTTCTTTGCTAGTCAGCAGGTTACACTCGTGTCTCCATACATATGAGCACAGCTAAGTCTTTGCCTTTTCTCCTCTGATAGACACATTTATAATAAAATCATAACATTTGACATAGTTACTGCTGATTTTGTTTTAAGAAATATAGAACTGTAAAAAGTTTGCTGTAATGTTTTTGCTGTAAGTGATTAAGTAACCTTTCAAATCAAATCAGTCAGTGACTTTTTGCAGTGATGTTTGGAGGTGATGTGGGAATGTGTATGGTGTGTGTGTGTGTGTGTGTGTGTGTATGTGTGTGTGTGTGTGTGTATGATGTGTGTGTGTATATAGTGTGTATGTGTTGTATGTATATAGTGTGTAGTGTATGTGGTTTATATGTGGAACGTGTGTGTGTGTAGTATGTATGTGGTGTGTATGTGTTGTGTAGTGGGTATATGGAGTGTGTGTGGATTGAGAATATGATTTGTGTGTGTGTGTTGTGTGTGTGTAGTCTGTATGTGGTGTGTGTAGTGTGTACATTGTGTATGTGGTGTGTATATGGTGTGTATGTGGTATGTATGCGCTGTGTGTGTGTGTTTATGTGTGTGTAGAGTGTATAATGGGCATGTGAAGTGAGAGTATGTGTGTGTATACAACATCTGGACTTTGAGGGGAAATATAGTTTGAAACATAAACAGTGTTTCATTGTTTCAAAGACTTATTTTTAAATAAAAAGCATGGTAGTAAAATGATAAGCACCAGTGTAGATGTAACCAACCGTCTTATTAAATAAAAAACACAGAGCCAATGTAAAGATAAAAGCCCAAGAGGTCAGAGCTAAGAGCCTTACCTGCCTGTTACAGCTTGCCTCTTCAGCCAAGAGACCTCTCCGAAAGAGAGCTACTTCCTGTGTGTTTGTTTTTATAAAGAATTTCTTTTCTGCCTTCTCATTGGTTGTAAACCCAACCACATGACCATCTCGTCACTGCCTGTCTGTAGGTCACTCCAGGTCTTCTATGGTTGGTATTGAGATTAAAGGCGTGTGTCTCCAATGCTGGCTGTATCCTTGAACACACAGAAATCTACCTAGTTCTGCCTACCAAGTGCTGGGATTAAAGGCGTGCGCCTCCTTCAGCAAATCCTACCGGAGTGCACCACCACAACGGGCTTTTGCTATGGCTTGCTAATAGCTCTGACCCCTAGGCAACTTTATTTAATACAAATAAAATCACATTTCAGTACAAATAAAATATCACTATACACCAGTGCCCTGATAAGCATATAACATTAAATTTCTTCTAACAGTTCAAACTTGAGAACTGCAAAACTGGAGGATTCTGGGATGTGGACCAGTAGTGAGAATGTGGATCTGTGTTATCTAACAGTTAACAGTAATTCCACAGCCATCCTTTTTTTTTTTTTTTTTTTTCTTTCCGGGTACTGCTTCAGGGGCACGGATGTGAATGCAATTCTGTCCCATGAAAACTGTTAGAATTTTGGGAGGTTTTCTTTACCCTTAAAAAGGAACAAAGGAAAGCATCCCATTCACTCTAACCTTGAAAAACCACTATGCAAAGAACTGACACCGCGAATTGCTGCAGCTGCCCTGCGACCAGGAAGGAATTAGCCATTCCCTTCAAGAAGAAGAGAGGTCAAACCATGACACCAAGGGTGAGTACAATAATGGCCCCACAGCTGCCTTACCCTGATCTTCAGCTGATGTTAGCTACACTTAAACATTTTCTCAGGTTTTTTTTTTTCAAGACAGCTTCTAAATAACATAAGAAAAACAAATAAGCTGTGTTTCATAGTATCTGGAAGGACTCACAACAGTGTCGGCAATGTGATTGGTTTTAAAATGGACATAAATTGTACACCCAGGGATTGGAAGTCTATGGCATACTGACATGCTGATGGGCCAGGAACACCTTTAATAAATATGAACACCTGTGGCCCAGGTTGGACGGCAACTTTTGATAGTGAGGCAAAGGCTGATCTTACTCCTTGCTGTGGTTTAAAACACCTGTTGGTCTTCAAGACCTATGAGAACAACAATGGGGATCTCTTAAAATCTCACACTTCCAGTGTTTGGGTCCAGAAAAGATCCATTTAATCATGGAAATTTAGACCTTTTTTTTTTTCTCTAAGATTACTCTACATAATTAGAATTGAAAAGACCAACTCTTTGGAATGGGACTATAATGTCAGACCAAAGGAGCACAGGTTCCTGTTTCCTTCTACCCTTCTCTGAAAGTTTGTGCTGCATTCAGGAGAGAATGCATTTGCTCTTGTTTTGTTTTTTTTTTTCTTTTTGGTTTAGTTATATTGTTACTTTTGAGATTATAATATAATTACATCATTACTCACGTCTCTCTCCTCCCTTCAAGCCCTCTCACATACCCCTACTTGGTCTCTTTCAAATTCATGGCCTCTTTGTTCATTCGTTGTTGTTACTAGTTTTTAATGCTAACTCTATAGGGCCCAGATTGATCAATAGTCCCAATGATTTCTACATTTATTATCAACATTCCAAAATGTGTTAATTTTCCCAAGGCTGGAGTCATCCCACATGTGAGATAAGCATTATTCTTTTAACCAAGGGACTGTCTATAGTTTTAAAAGACAGCACTTCCTTTCCCATTAGGGCTATTCATTTGTCTATTAATTCATTTCATTTGAAATTTGATGGGAACCTGGATGATAAGTGGTATACGGAGGAGCTTTAGGAGCTGAAGGGATACCTACATGGTTTAAGAGCAATTGCTGCTCTTCCAGAGAATCAAGTTTGGTTCCCAGAACCCACATCAGGCTACTCATAATTGCCTGTAAGTGCAGTTCCAGGGCATCTCCTGCCCTCTTTTTGGACTCAGTGAATACCCAAATACATACATACGCGCACACACACACACACACACACACACACACACACACA
>CABHPH010094359.1:0-38572 GCA_902168325.1 Peromyscus nudipes
GCTCTATATGCGCGCGTGCGGTATCCGGGGGCGGAGGCGCGGGCCGCGTCCTCCCCACAGTCCGGCCTGTGCCCTGCCCTCCCCACAGCCCCGCTCGGCCTTCACCCTCACCTCCCGGCCCTCCAGCTCAGCTCGGTCTTCCGAAGCCTGCGAGCTCTAAGAGAATTGGAGACCCTGAGCACCCTGGAATCCGGTCAGGTGTGGTGCGTGGGGAAGCTTCGGTTCACCGCCTGGGCAGGGAGAAGGCGAGCTCCAGTTTGCCAGTCCAGTTTAGGGGTGGCCAGGGCCAAGATAGGAACGCTGGTTTTTGCAGTGTGGAAGTGGCTAAGGGCGAGCGTGGGGACGAGGGTAAGGCACAAGGCCAAGGTAGAAAGTAAGCTTTCGAGTTGACACTGCCACATTTGCCTACTCAGGCTGCAAGCACCCGCTCCAGCTCTGTTTCTTAATCCGAAGTCAGGTGCCCCCAGAGGGTAGCTGAGGATGGACAAGTGATGCGGTGGTGTGGTCAGCGAGAGTTCGAGGCGAACCCCATTTCCACGAGTCTCCCTCAGGATGCTCGTATGGAAATGGGAAGCGTGATCATCCCACTTTGCGCCATCCCAAGGTCTGGTAAGCAGCCGGCGTTCCAAGGGCGAAAAGCAGAGCCAGAGAGCTGCACCCCTATGCCCCTGTGAGCTCTCTTCTAGCTAGGGCATAGAGGGTATAGCTCCTGGCTGCCTGGGTCCGCGAGTGAAATGGTAGAGCAGTCGCTCTGGGCTGGAAAGGTCCACTAGACCACACCGCTTTTCAAGTGAAGTAACTGAGGCCCAGAGAGCTTTGAAGAGGCCTGATCAATCCAGCTCAGCCCGCTTGGCCACCAAGGGTAAAAGACAGTGCTGGGAGCTGGGCATGAACGCCAGAAAGCCGCAGTGGGGAAGCACAGAAGTTATGCCTTGGCGGAGACCCACAGGCCCAAAACTCTGTGTGGATCCCACCCCGTGGCTCAGGCTTCTGTGGGTGCTAGACTAGGGTGCTTGAACAAAGCTGAAGACCCGGTGCAGCAAAGCAAAGTCGTTCACCCGGTGGAGGGAGGCACGGAATCTGACCAACTTTGCTGTCCTGTCCAGGCAAGTCACTTCCCTCCTCGGAAAAGACTGGGTCCCACAGACCAGGGTTCTTGGGTGAAACTGTGTGAATGATTCTTGGAAGGAGAGAGAGCCGAGGCTGTCAGGCCCTATTCCCACACCTGAGAACCTACAGCCTGTGTTGTAGCCAGCGATAGGGAATATACCGGTTTATGATCAAATCTCCTTCAGACAGGAACCCTCAGAAAGTGAAACTGGGGAGGAAATGGGGTTCAGTGGCAGACCACACCCAGTGTGAGGCTCTGCGTTCATTTCTAGAATGGCAAACACACAAACACAAACAAAACAAAAGCCCCCAAATGCACCAAGGCACAGAGGCCAGTAGGCAGTGGGGGAGTGAAGGAGAGGGCTGGGCTCCTGAGTAGGCATCTCTAGGATAGAGCCCACTAGGGGCCTCTTCGACAGTGTGGGCACTCCTCTGGGCTAAATCCCTGGCGGGATGGGGGATGGGCAAGAAGCAGCCCTACCTTTTTGCCTCTATCTCTGCCCTTTCCCCTGGGGCTCACTACTCCAGGTTGGAAGCCATGGCTCCACTGACCCCCCACTCCCACCCCCACCCCTACACACATATATCCTTACAGTGACTCACAGCCCTTCATCCACCCAGGGAAGCAAAGTAGACACTGGCCTAGACTGACAGTAGAAACACAGACATACACATAGGGAGTCTCGGATACCTCCATAGAGGCAACTCAGACACTCAGGCAGCAAGATTCCAAGACCGGAAGATAAGCTCAAGAGACCCTCAGAACAGTCACAGAACACCACACCCACAGGAACACACCTCTAAGACCACCGGCCACCCTCAGACCCCACTAGGTCTGTCGCCATAGGCCTAGCTCTCCTAACACAGCCTAGCAAAGATGAGGGATATTGTAATGAGAAAATGGATCTGGGGAGACCCTTGGCCTTTTCCCTGCCCAGAGTAGTGGGCATTGGTCATTCTGCAGAACAGGCAGTGGCCAGTCCAGGCCCGAGTGAGGTGCTGAGAAGGGAGGCTGGCCATTAGAGGCCTGGGCCCCGGCCCTCACTTACTGAGCGGAAGGAGAACTCTCAGCCGGATGAGGATGGACACTGGGCACCAGAGTCCTGGTGGGGAAGCTCCCAGGGCCAAGGTAGGGCAGTGGCTAGCGGACTCTCAGGAACTTCTTCACTCAGCAGCAGGCGGTTAGCGGGCAGACTGCAAACTGGCCCTGTCGGATAGTCCTCTCCTCCTCCCCGCGTGGGTGGGGGGGGCACCGGAGGCCCAATTGGTCTCTGCCCCCACGTGACTCTGCAGGCCTCTCTCCTTTGTTGGTGTTTCTCTTCATTTAGGTTTATATCTTTTTTCACTCTCCTAAAAGGAAAAAAAAATACCCCTATCTTTCTGGGGGCCCTGGGCGGGGGCAGAGGCCAAGGCACTGACTGAGGAGGCCTTGGCCAGCTGGTTGTCCAGGCCGCTGTGGAAGCCTGAGGCAGGGACCCCACGTAGGCGGGTAGGCAGCCGCTTGTTAGCGACTGGGTGGGAGTGGGACCTGATTTACGGGCTGCTCCCTCACCAGGCTGCAAGTCTCTCCCCTTGAATGGCTTCCTCCCTGGGTCTTGGCCTGGACTGCGTGGTCCAGCTTGTCCCAGATCTGAGTGTGGAGTCAGAATGGCTGTGTGGAGGGATGGCCATAGTGGGGGCCCGTCAGGTAGGGCTCATGTGGCTTTTGATTATGGTTTCTTTGAATATCACTCTGTATTGGGAGCTGCAAATATGTTCCATCGATAGCTGCGGAAACTGATACTGTGCCAAGACTGCTGGGCTAGGGGTGTGGTTTCAGGGACTCCAGGTTGGCCATGTGGGTACTGGGCCTGGGTAGGGAAGGAGTTTTTTTTCTTTCTTTCTTTCTTTTTTTTTTTTTTTTTTTTTTTTTTTTTATCTAGAAGGCCAGACTTCCCTGCTTTGCCTTGGATGTCCCTGTCCACTTCCTTCAAGTCCACACAGGTACTGGACTGGCCTGGTCCTATTGGGTCCAGATTGCTGAGCCCTGCATGGTCCTCCTCTATCCCACACCTCCCTGTGTATTCCTTCTTCATCTATAGACTGTGTGCTTTGTGAGCCAAGCATCGTTTTAGGCACTAGGGGACGCCATGGTGGAGAACAGGGAGTCTGTCCCAAGAGGGTTTGCAGCCATTTGTTGTGAGGAGTCGCTTAGAGCACAGGGCCACAAAGTGGGGAGAGAGAACTCCCACTTCACTTGAAGAAACAGGCAAGTCACCCAAAACCTCTCATTTGTGTCGCTCTGGATGAAGGGGCTTTTCTAGATAACTGAGCCAATTTGATTTAAAATCTAAAGTGTCTTTTCCTCATGTTACCATTTAGTTCTTTGCTGTTGTTTTGCTTTGAGACAGTGTCTCATTATGTAGCTCAAGCTGGTCTCTAACTTTCCAGCCACTCCCTTGTGAGTGCTGGGATTATAAGCATGTGCCACTGCACCCTGCTTCAAGTTAAAAAAAAAAAAAAAGTGTGATCAGCAGTGATTTTACTGTCCTTCAGAACATTTGAATAAGTACGTTTTAATTATGGCTATACCATTACATACAACCCCCCCAACACTCATGACCTTAGTCTTGCCTTTTTAACCTAGAAAGTTACATTTTTCTTGTATAGAGCTAGAACTTTATCAGACTCCTTTTGTTTCATTTTTATTATTTCTCAGTCCCCTGTTTCATCTTATTATTTTTGTTTCATTTAAACATTTTGTTTTTCTGATTTACTTAATTTTTGTTTGAGATAGGCTACCACTCTGTAGTCCAGGCTAATCTCCTGGTGGCAATTCTCCTGCATCAGCCTTGAGTGCAGGAATTACAGGTGTAAGCTGCCATGCCTGACTCTGCTTTTCTGACTTTCCTGCAAATGTTCTCATTTTGAATCCATGCTGCTTATCCTCTGAGTTTAGTAAAGAAATACGCTAGAAAATATCATTTCATCAACATGTCACAACAAAATCCTGGTTCTTTGAACTCTTTTTGATGGGAGACTTCAAGAAGTAGGTTCTACATCTCCTGGTGTGTGTGTGGTGCTGGGATTCAAACCCAGGGCTTCAGAAGTGCCAAGTCTGCCCTCTTTTTAAAAAAATATTTTTATTTTTGTATATTTATTATTTTTGAGAGATTTTACTGTGTTGCCCTGACTGGCTGGAATTCTCCAAATAGACCAGACTGGCTTGGGACACACAGATTCACTTGTCTCTAGAGTGCTAGGATTAAAGGCCACTACGCTCAGCAGAGCCTGCCTTCTTTTTTTTAAATTTTTTATTTTTATTTTTATTTTTTTAATTTCAGGGCTAAGGACCAAACTCAGGACCTTGCGCCTGCTAGGCAAGCGCTCTACCACTGAGCTAAATCCCCAACCTTCTTTTTTTTTTTTTGAGACAGGGTTTCTCTGTGTAGCTTTGCGCCTTTCCTGGAACTCGCTTTGGAGACCAGGCTGACCTCGAACTCACAGAGATCCGCCTGCCTCTGCCTCCCGAGTGCTGGGATTAAAGGCGTGCGCCACCACCACCCGGCGAGCCTGCCTTCTTAAACAGGGTAAATGGTGTCTTTTAGCACTATGCTTTGGAAATCACCAGCCAGCTTAGCTGTGGTGTCCTGGCAAGTCCTTGAGATCTGACTCTGGGTTCTATTCCAATTCGGCCCCTGTCCGGCTGTGTGGCCTGTTTCCATCTCTTCAGGGCCTCATGTTCTCCCTTTATAATGGGTATGAAACATGTAACTTAGCTAGTGTCTGCTTAGGATGCCATGTGTGCTCAATAAGTGTCAGCAACATACTGTGTGTAAGACCCAATGGAGGTCTGGCTGCTCTGTCCTTAGAGTCTCTTTGCTTGTTGAGTCTGACATTGCAACATTGCTGTCAACGTTGCTTGCCCTTCTGTGATAGGGTGACTCACCTCAGCTAGGGGGAACCCTCAATGGCTTGATTTATCTCTGGGTCCTCAACACTGTCGAATGCTTGTTCTTACAGAAGGCCCCCACATGCTTGTTTGAGGGGCTAGGGCTCTAGCTTCTTGTGTTGTCTCCTCTCTAGGTGTTAGCTGTCACTAACATGTAAGCTGGGTGTTCCTCATTCCCTAGTAACCTTGAATATGATAGACTCATTTCTCAGGGCTGCCTCCTATGCTGGCCCATTGACCCTAACTCACAGAGGTGCTCCACCCCTTCACAGAGCAGGAAGGAGCTGGGGTTGTGAGCATGGGAATAGCACTATGTCCTTGTGAACCATTACATACCTGGGTTTAGTCTCAAACACTTGCTACCATTCTGGGAGAAGGGTAGAGAGTATCTTTATCTCATTACCAGTGAGCAACATTCAGGACTCGGTTCAGGAGGCAACCCTCTAAAGTTACTTAAGCACAGACAGCTTAGCAGTGGGAAAACAGAGAGCTAAGGCATAGCCTATACTCCATCTGCTGTGCCCTGGGCAGCCTGCATTCCTGTGTGAGCTCAGCTGCAATGCTAGGGGTCCAGGCCAGTCCTATTGCAAGGAAGCAGAGCCACAGCCCTGATTCAGTGCTGCCTCCCCAATGCAAACAAAGCTTAGAGACTCACTCCTGAGTAGGGACTTTCCCGAAGTGCCAGGCTTGTTTCCTGGAGGTAGAAGAAAGGACAAAAGAAGCAGAGACCCAGACACTGGAAGGGAGGGGAGGAGGACAGTTGTGACTGAGGGACAGTGGGGAGAAACAGCTAGAAAAGAAGATGAGGGGGTATTGAGAGACCTACTGATGGTAAGGAAGACCCATAGATGGAGGGGAGGGATGAGTGAACTTCAAGAGGGATAGAGAATGAAATGTGCAAGAAGGGAGAAGGAGGAAGAAAGAGAGGAAGGGAGAGGAGAGAGATAGAGAGATCGAGGCAGAGACTGGACTAAAGGCCAAGGGGCCCAGGGAGCTGGGGGCAGAAGGAACTAGCTGTGAAGACCCCATTCCGGGCAGTGTAGGGGGCGGGCCTGCTGGCAGCAGTGGAGGCTGTTTCCGCTGCACCCCTTATCAGCCTGCTGCCAGATGTTCAGATCCGATGCCAATGTCAGAGAAGTCCATAGTGCTGGGTCAAGGCCGTGGCCAGCGGGAGCCTCAGCTGCATCATGGGGAGGGGGGTTGGGGGCCTCCTCTAGACCTGCTGGCTTTTCCTTCTCCTGTGGCTCACCAGGCTGGACCACCTGGTGAGGGTGGAAAAGACTGGGTGTTTCCAGGGGGCTACTGCTCTAGACAGAGAGCCAGAGACTTGTGGAGTTTAAGTATCTGGAGACTGACAACATGAAGATGTGTACACTACTGCACCCCCACCCCCACAAACACACATTGGAGGTAGCATGTAGACACACACATGCAGATACACACACACACATCCCAGTATAGAACCACATGGGGACAACTTGGTGTTCATTTCAGAACTGTCCACCTTCATACTTCTCCGTGTCCCAACCTGCTGGTGCTCCTGCTTTGCATAATACTTAGTGCCCATCTCTCCTTTCCATCCCCCAGACTTGAGCCAAGACTGCAGCCAGAACTGGAGCAGCCAGGTAAGTGCCTCTTGGTGGCTGGTGCTATTCCCAACATATTCACTTAGAAGCTGCATGCCTCCAAGGAAGGCAAGGGCCAGAGGGACCTGGGACCTTCTAGAATGAAGCCTGGTGGAGCCCCTCCAGGAAGAGGCAGGTGCTGGGTGTCTGGTGGTGCTGAGCCTTCAGCCTTGGTCCTGGGCCTCTCTGCCATGCTCCTGGAGCGTGCAGTGCAGCTGTGGCCCCTTCCTGGGGCAGCTTATCTCAGAGCACACACGCTTGGCCCTCAAGAGGTGACCCAGCCTTGCTCCCCACATTCCTCTCGAGTTCTGCAGCCAGTAGGCCCCCCACAGCTCTGAGACTAGGCCTGTGCTTGGGGGATAGTCAGAGCTGCCACTGGGCTATGCCCCTGCTCTCAGACCTAGCCTCCAGCAGTCACTGTTGGTATCTCTTGGCTTTCTCTGCTTGTCTCTGTCTTGATCAATCTGTTTATTCCCGTATCTTTCTCTTGGATTGTCCCAGTTTGTTTGTTACTTTCAGTGTTCTAATATGTTTTTCTTTGCTTTTTCTCCAGGGTTCTTGAATTATACCAAATCTGGGGACACCTCTGCTCTTCTGACTCAGTGACTATCCTCAGTGGGAAAGTACATGAAAAGTCAGACTGTGGTGAGGGGACCAAGGGCCCTGGAAAAGGGAAGCCTGTCCTGGAGCAGTGGGGTGACTGGAGCAGCATACATTAAGGCCCCCTTTCACCCACCTAGGGAGCCATCCCCAGTAGGTACACAAACCAGGATCTGGTGAGCTCCCCATGTAGTAGAGAAGGCTGGGGTGGGAGGAAGGGGAGGAAACTGGGGCTGGAGGTCTTGGCCTGAGGACCTCCTTCCTGTTTGTAGGGAAGTGACTGCCTCTGAAAGCTGCTGGGGGAGAGGAGGGAGGCCATGGTGACTTCCGGGAAGCTAGCCAAGGGCCTGAGGCCACCCTCCCTGTGCCCACACGGGGCCCTCCAGTCCTGGCTTAAAATAGTGCAACTCCTCCACTGATGTTGGATCCAGCCTGGACCTCAAAGGGCTGCAGCAATGGTTTGTGCTGCCAGTAGGGTCTGTGTGTGTGTGCATGTGCGTGTGCATGTGCGTGTATCTACCCAGCTATCCAGTCCTAGCTAGACTGTGGCCCAAGGCTATTGTGGCCACAAGGAGAAAAAACACAGCCTTGGATGCAAGTTTCAGCTCCTGCACTGATCAGCTTTGAGACTTTGGTCTGGTACCTGCCTGGCTTTCAGCCAAAATGAGACAGTGGCATGGCTACCAGAGCCTTCCCAGGCATAAAGTGGATGCTCAGAATTGGGTTGCTCCTGTTGGCTGTGCCCTTCCTTACTGTACTCCACTATACCTACATGCTCTTAAGGACTGGGTGCAGAGCAGGGAAGGCTTGTGGAGAGGGAGCTTGCAAGGAGGGCAAGGATGGGACTGTGGTCTCCATGGTGAGACTTGTTGCCAAGGGAACAAAGTCTCTAGGAGCCCTGGGTCTGGCAGTTGGGCACTTTTGCCACAGGAGCTGGCAGGCTGATTGTCACTGCACCCAAACTCCTGATGGGCAGCCAGGCCAAGGCCAGGCCAAGCAGAGAGGAGGCTCCTGGCTTTGCTGGGCCTCTGCTGCTGAGGTGGAGGGGGCTGCAGCTTCAGCAAACAGCCTCCTTGTACGGATGGACTTCAGTAAGCCCTTAGAGCTAGCCACTATCATTCCTAAACAACTGAGGCACAGTTACCATCCTCTGCTTAGCATTTAGCCCAACCAGGTTGTACGAAAATTACCTGATCATTGGATTAGCTTATTTTTTCTATGGAAGTTCTGTTGGATCAACATTCCATGGGATAAAATTTAGAACGGTGCTCTCCAAATATCTAAGTGGCTTCTTAAGTAATGGTGAACTGTGAGGACAGGGCAGGTGGGGACCATGGAGGCATCTATCTGGGTCACTGTTAAATACCACCATGGAGGGGATGAGCTGAGACCCCTTGTTGATGCTCCTCTTGTCTGGAAAGGACTCCTTGCAGGCAGACCACCCTAATTCCACCACCCTCCCAACCATCATTTCTGGATGTTTATGGCTTCACTGATGGAACCTGGAGCAGCCAGCTCCCACTGCTGGGTTACACAGAGACATCCTCACCTTCAGCCTGGTAAGCTCAGTGGACATACTTCCAATAGGCACCCAGCACTCATTTCTATGCACTCAGGAGCACTCCCTAGTATGGTCACCTATGCAAATTATTTACCCTCTTTGGGCTTCAGTTTTCTTATTTGTAAAATGTGATTACCACAGTACATACCTTACTGGGTTGCTCTGGGGAGTAAGTGACCTCATGGATGTCACTACAGTCTATGTCTATGTCACTTATTATTTTGGTGCTGAAACTGAACTTGGGATATCACACTGAGCTATACCCCTCCATTCTTCCTTCCTCTTAGACTGTTACTTCATACCCCAGGAAGCTCACAGTTCACCATTACTTAAGAAGTCTCTTAGATATTTGGAGAGCACTGTTCTAAATTTTATCCCATGGAATGCTGACCCAACAGAACTTCCATGGAAAAAATAAGCAAATCCGATGATCAGGTAATTTTTGTACAACCTGGTTGGGCTAAATGCTAAGACTTTCCACAGCCTTGTCTATGCAAAGGAAGTTTGGGAATCTGGGAGGAAAATAAAGAACGTGGCATTTCCTGTTTCTGGCCAGTTTCTTTTTTGACAGAGCTTTCATGAGTGCCTATGTTCAGTGGCACCCCAAGAGCCTTGGGAATGTCAGTGCTTTTCAGTACGATTAGGTTAGGCCTTTATATACAGTTTACAGGATTAATCTTTCATTTGTTTTTGAATAGTGAAAGGTTCAACCAAAGGCCGTCTGTTCCTAAGCTTTGTTACAAACTCCATTTGTGCTCAGAACTGCTGAAGGAGCAGGGAGGAAGCTCTTGTAACCTTGGTATCAGATAGACCTGGATTCAAAAACTAATTCTACTGCTTGCTCATGTGTCATCTTAGGCAAGTGGCAAAACTTCCCTGAGCCTGTATGCTTCAGAGCAAAAGGGATGACAGGGCATGGTTCAGGTGGCCATAGGATGTGGCTGTCACTAGGCAGCCAGTGCACACCCTTCCTGCGCCTGTTTCTATCTGCTCCCTCTTGAAGACACCCCATTACCTTCTTCTGCTGTGGTCTCTTTGTTTCAAATCACCTCTTTCAAGCTTCAAGGGCTCTTTGGCATCTTATGCTGGGCATGGAGCATAGAAGGCAGCTGGGTGTCCCTGTTTCACGCAGAACAAATTAAGACTGAGGAGACTCCTCTGGCTTTTATCTTGCCATTGAGGATTCTCCCTCTGTCTTTACAGCCATCACCCTGCCTGAGTGTGTGAGCAAGATTACAAGATGGCTGAACTTTGGAACCGGTAGATCTGGGTTCAAGACACTTTCTGTGTTGCCTCTGGCCATGTCCCTTGACTTTTCAGTCACTATTTGCTCACATCCTACATAACTTATAAAGAAGCCTTATTGGTTTTCTGGAGAGTCGGGTATTAAATGCTAGATCACCAAGTAGGCAAGGCAGGCCACCATCATGCAGCACACTGCTGCCACTGGCACAGCTGAGACTCAGCAGGTGGACTTCTCCCCAACTCCGAACTCCTTCCAGTGGCGCTCCAGGGCCCAATGGCTTCCCCAAACTCAATTTCTTCCTCATGTTCTTTTTTTATAGGATCTTGGAACAAGCTGCAGTGGTGTGTAGTTCTCATCTTGGTGACTTTCAGAACCATTCTCATCAGGGAAGGCCTTCCTTTAGGTTCTCACTACCTGTGCCCATCCCAAGTCACAACACTCTCCTTGCAGTACTTCACAGGTCTGTGTATCTCCCACCAGGCTATCCCCAGTTGTGCCTTTTTTCTGGCCGGGAACCTTGTACAAGTCTTTTCACCATTCTCAATCTTAGTTTCTTCATTTACAAAACGAGACAATGGTCCTTCAAACTCATGGTGGTCTAGGTTTGTGAAAAAGCAACACAGTGCCCGGCAGATAGCAGGCACTCACTGGCTCCGAAATTTGGAGCAGACCATTCCTTGCCAGGCTCTCAGCAACAGAGATGGGTGGTGCTGGCTATGAGCAGGAGTCCATGTCTCAGGACACCTGGCCATCCCTCCCCCGAGTCCCAGATAAGCTTCACAGACAGATGGCATGTGCAGAGGATTCACATTTATTGGTTCAAATACAGTACCTAATGCTTGCTAAACATGCATTTCACACTAATTGGTCACATTTTCACAGGTAGTCAATTCACAGAATAGGGCCCACCCCTTGCCAGCAGGCAAATGTGGGAGGTAGCAGAGGGCCTGAGTAGCCTGCAGAGCCCGCCAACTATCATTTGGTCATGCAGGGTTGATGGAGCCAGGCTGGCAGGCAGCCCTTGGCCGGCCCTTTGGGAACAAGGGCTCAGAGACATCCTATTCACTTGATTCCTACACAGGACTGTGGGAGGACTGGGAGGTAGCCGAAGGCAGGCTCATCACTTGCCATCAGAGCCCCTGAAATCCAAACCATGGAGCGTAGGAAGGCCTCTTCCAGGGGTGGCTTGTCCCTAGCTGGACAGGTGGAAAGTACTCCCCAGACACTGCCCAGACATTACAATGCAGCCACAAACCCCTATCACAGGCCTGGGATGGCAACACAGACAAAAACACCAACAGTCCAGGGTTTCGTTCCCGACAGAAACATGTAAACAGCACGGGAGCTACAGTATTCTTTTCCCACAGGAATCCTCAGAGAGGAATCGACCAGGATGTCACTCACGAGGTAGTTTTTTTTTTTTTGTTTTTTGTTTTTTTTTTTTTGGTTTGTTTTTTTCTTTTCTTTAAATGTAAATTTGAGTCAAAAACATTATCACCTATTATATTTTAGCTAAGAAAAAGGTCACCCAAGAGCAAGAGAACCCTTTGGCTGGCAGGGCTAGCTTCACTGTTTGGGAAACTAGCCTCCACCAGTAGCACATTTTTCTTGGGTTTGGAGCAGGCCCTGGCCTTTCTCACACTTCCATTTAAGTCTACAACTGATACCCAAGCAATCTGGGGTCTATTTAGGGCTACAGTCTGAGAAGAGGATTTGTCCTGGGCAGAAGGGCCAGGCTTCCCATGAGCACCATAGAGACTCATGTGTAGGATGATCAGAAGTCTTGAGGAAGCCCAGACCTAACCAAAGAGGCAGCTTGCTTCCAGCTCAGTGGACTGTAGCTTTGCCCTCCGAGGAAATGGTCAGGGTTTGACTCTCTAGTCTAGGAAAGATGTTACTTGTGGCAGCCAAGAAAGGGCTTTCTGGGGACCCTTTAATTAAATACACATCCCTGAGCTGTGGCCCCAGAAGTGCCTGCTTCAAGGCTGACCTGTTTCCAGCACCTGGTGGGATGACTGCCGTTTTTCATCCTAAGACATAGATAAAACACTACTTCATAGACACTGGGCATGAGGAAAAGGGAGGAGGACCAACAGCAGAGGGGTGTGTGGGTATTCCCATGGATCAAGGTGGGGGAGTCAGTTAGTGGGTTTTCTTTCTTTCTAAACTTTAAAAAAGCAATAAAGAAAAAAAAATCAAAGTTTAATAGAAGGGCTGGTCTGAAAGACTAAATTTCTTAAAAACAGCTGCAATAAAAAAAAAAAAAGTAACAAGGAAAAACCACGAAGAATAGTGTTACAAAGGCAGAGACACAGAACGTCTGCTCAGCTTTCTGCCCTATGGGAGGCCAGGCCCCTTAACTTTGGCTAACCTTGGCCACAACTTAAGAGACTGCCTGCTGCCTATCTGTCCCATTATTCAGGAAGTCAAGAACAAACAAGAGAGGTGCAGGGCAGCAGACTAGACAGCTGGCTCAGACCGTGGCAGCATGTACTTCCCTGAATAGAGGGGCAGGTCAGAGGTAGGCTGATACATGTGGAGTGGGCAACTTTGGGTGATGCCTCTATGCTCTCCTACCCTCCTGGTTCTACGATCAGGACAGGGAGGTTCCTGACTGCCCTCTTCAGCTGTAGGTTGGCTCTGGGGACAGGGTGTCCTGAGCCAGGCCTGGAGTGCTTTGAGATGAGTTGTAGGGAATTTCTCCAAACTTAAGGGTGAGACCACCAAACCCTGCAAAGGTCACTGAAGGTCTACAAAGGGAGCCAGAGAACATGAATTACACAGCTCCAAGAATCCAAACTTTTATCTTGAATCAAGAAAACATACAAGAAAAGGAAAGGGAAGCCTGTATGTTTTGGCATAGTGCAAGGAGGTGGATTCTCCTTTTCAACATGGCTTTTGGGGCTATATTTTTTATGGTGAAGAATTCTCACTCAAAGTGAGTACTTTTGGTGGCCAGGATCAGAGAGGACAGGAGAGAGAGGAATGAGAAATAACGTGCACAAATTTTTCCTTCTTCCACTAGCAAAAAGGCTGCCTGTTAACCAAACATTGTGGGGGAAAAAAGGCAAAAAACAAGCACACCAAACCTCCCCCTCCAACCTTTCTCTGTGTCCTTCAAACCAAAATCACAAATACATCTAGTGGCTGACCTAATGTCTCCACGCTGCTAGCTACACTCCTACCTTCTCCTCATAATACCTGAGTTTGCAATGCAGCATAGTCACTTTACCCTGTTTAAAAGAAGCCCATGTCATAAAAGGACTGGGTGCAGAAGACATTAAAGGCGGTCCACAGGTCAGGCTCCAGCTCAGAACACACAGCCACTTGGCTCAGAGATTCTGCAGGGCTCTTGGCAATGAATGGGCTCTTTGTTCTGTGGAATCTGCTGCAAACATTTGTAAAAATGGATTTGTACAATGGCAACTTGCAGAACCTTTCCCCCACTCTACAAATTAACACCTTGCTCTGTTTAATACTTCATTATTGGAGAGACATTTTCTTGCCTCATCAGAGCTTTGACATTCAACACACCAGGAAAGATGCTAATTTGAAAAGAAATTTCAAAAACTAGCAATTTGACAAATGGAGGTCTAAGCAAAAGAAAGCTGCCATACATAGGTGATGTCTCTGAGAGGTGTCTCTGATTCTCACCTTGAGGAACACAGCTGAGACTCTGACCTGGAGCCAAAGAATGTGATCTGGTTGGTTAAATACAAAATTTGAGGCAAACAAGAAAAATATTGTGAACTTAGAAACAAACACACACATCAACACACACATATCTTCCCACCAACATGTGAAAAATAGTCCGTCTGGAACTTTCCTGAGGAACACATCTCTTTTTTTCATTCTTTCTCAGAGCAGCTGGGGAATAAGACTGAGAAATAATGCTCTGAACTTTGGACATCAAGGGACATTAAGTGTCACTTTGTGGTACCCGTAACATTTTACTAGAGAGAAAAGCTCTAGTGAAGACTACCTAGGATGCACAGGATGTGGTAGCCTCCTATGTAAGTGAACTAGGCTTCACTGGGGTAGAGCAAACAGTTCCTGAACACAGAGGCTCAAGGACATGCTGTGGGTGTGGCAGGCCAGCCAAGAGATGCAGCCAGTGGAGCACCTGCCTGGGGTACTGGCTGTAGGAAGGCCTGGTGTGGGCGAAGGAAAGCAGCTGAAACAACTCTCAGACAAACTTGGTGTAGTCCCAACCAAGTCTGGAGGGCAGGAGCTCTTCTTAGAACTAGGTGGGGAGGCGTGAATCACACCGGCTCCAGGCTGCGTCTGTAGAGGCAGCAGGCGAGCCCTTGACACATGAGGTAGTTTAAAGCCCCCTTCCCTTCCCGGTACTTCTGGCTCCATCCCTCCAAGCCTTGGTAGACCAGACCACTGATGTTAGTTGAAGGAATAGCTGGGTCTTGGCTTTTTGTTGTAGAGCCCTGGTAAACTGATCTCATTTTGGAAATAATAGGAGAGCTTACAACAAAATTTAGGAACCAAGTCCCTGGTTCTTTCTACTGTTTAAAAATGGCAGTTTTAGCAGAGCAGTGGTGGTGTACACCCTTAATCTCAGCTCTTGGGAGGTAGAAGCAGGTGGATCTCTGTGAGTTTGAGGCCAGCCTGGTCTACAGAGTGAGTTCCAGGACAGTCAGGGCTACACAGAGAAACCCTGTCTCAAAAACAAAACAAACAAACCAACAAAAAAACAAACGACAACAACAAAATACAAAAACAAAACAAGTTCAAGATTTGGTTCTGAGGATAAGGTGGGGAGAGAACAGGGGCTTCCAAAGTAGTCTATTCTTTCAGTAGGTTGGCCTTAATCCCTCTACCCTTTGAGAGAAACAAGTTAAAGGAGAATAAATCAGAAATGGCATCAGATCCAGAACAGGGCATTTTTCTGTCACCTTTCTAAAGGACAAGGAGTCAAATTCATAGCAGGGAGGGATGGAGTCTGAAGAAGGTAGGCCTTGGTAGATCTGGGTCAGGAAACTAGGCAGCTGTGAGCCCCAGGTTAGCTGGGAGGCAAGTCCTATAGACTGATTTATTGTCAGGACTCTGCCTGGATGAAAAATTGACAGCAGCATTCAACAGACAACAGTGTGTGGGGTGGGAGGGATGCAGCAGAAGGGAGGAGCAGCAGTTTCTGCCCTTTAGGTTTGTGGGATGAGGTGATGGTTAATCCACATCAAACATTGAGGATTAAAATAAAAATTGCCTCTCAAACATCCTACCCGCCTCTTTAGTAAATCTCCCTATACCATTTTGCTCTTTTGGCATACTCTTTTACTTAGTAAGTCTGTGGCTATAAAAAGGCAGTTTGTTCTCTAACAGACAAGTGTACGTCTGCTGAGGAATTGTGGAAAAGGTAGGGATGGTCATATCCCGGTTTCCATTGAGGTAGTTGTCTTTGTCAACATTATGGAAATGGTCGTCTAGTCCATCCCACCCTTTCCCTCAAAATACAAAAGAACTATCTCTAAACAATGACAACACGGTTAACATTAAACATCTTCACATTCTGTAAACTGCAAGGAAATGCATCTGCTGCATTCACACAAAAGCATGTGCATCATGTTGAAGGCCATACATTCAACTCTGTCGTGAAATAAATATATAGAAAAATGAGGTTAAAAACAGACAAACAAACAAATTCTTCTTGTGATGGAGGTAGCTGCTCCACAGTCTCCATCTTGGTCTCTCTGGCTCTTTCCTCTGGATCCTGTCCCGCCCACCCAAGGCACTGCGAGCACCTGAGGCAGTGCAGGGGACAGGTCACTCCTTCACTGCACTTGTCTTGCAGGAATGCAGCACCACCTTAAAGAGGAGGGGCAGCTGCTCCAGGGGCACATTCACCATCTTTCCTAGGTAAAGGGAAGAGAGGAATTAGCAGCGGCTACTAGGGAAGCCTGTCTGGTCTATTTTCAGGCTGCTGGATCTCCTTGGTGTAGGACAAGGGCAAGACAAATATCAGGAGTACAGCATAGGTCATAAGGTTAGATAATGTCAGGGTGTCTAGGCTCACTCTTCCATCTGCTACACTTGTTCTATGCCAGCCAGTTCAAAGCATTGTCTCATTCAAACTCATAATGTTTTTGTGATTGCCTTTTACCCCACTTTACAGCTGAGGATCTGAAATGGAGACGGAGTCCTACTTAGCTCTTTGTAGCTAAAATACTATAGGAAACTTGCTTCCTGCCAACTCTCTAGCATTCTATAAAACACTGCTCTTCAAAACAGAATAACTGATTAATGAAAGTACTTGGGAAGTAAAGGGAAGAGTTACAGGGGCAAATAAATTTGAAATGTCTGGAGATAAAAGAGTTTGACAGGTTTTTTTTTTTTTCCACTGATGACTTCTCAGAGCATTAAGCATACAAACAATGTAAGTGAAATATCTATGTAGTTCTCCCTGACAGTACCTTAGAATCACGTGGAAGGCATTAAGAAAATACTGATGCCTGGGCTTCACCCCATACCAATAAAGTCAGAATGTCTGGAGATGAGGGGGGGAAAAAAACCAAAACAACAACAACAACAAAAAAAATGCTTTTATTCCAAAAGCTTTCCAGGTGATTGGACCTGCTCCTGCTGCAAGGCCAGCTCGTATCTGCTGGATTGCTCTGTGGCTCAAGAAATAGAGAAAAAAAAGACTGACATGTTTGTTGTGGGAGATTTATACATTGTGTGAAGACATATTGCTGTGACTGGTTTAATAAAGAGCTGAATGGCCAATAGCTCGGTAGGAGGTATAGGCAGGACTTCCAGGCAGAGAGGGGAAGTAGGAGGAGATAACTGAGGTGCAAAGGAGACGCCAATGAGACATGGAGGGAGTCAGACATACAGAATGAAAGAAAGATAAACAGCCCTGAGGCAAAACGTAGATTAATATAAATGGGTTAATTTAAATTATAAGAGCTAGCAGGACAAGCCTAAGGTTAGGATGAGCTTTCATAATTATTATTAAATCTCCATGTCATTATTTAGGGCTGGTGGCAGAAAACAAAGTCTGATTATACATGTTTTCCTTCAAAAATTGTATTGCTGAATTTTACAGAAACAATCCCAGTCTAAACATTACCCCAGTGGGTGCTGGACATCAAAAACAAGAATCCTCACTATGTGAAGTAAAGAACAATAAGGAGCCAAGGTTACACACTGAAATAGACCTACTAACAGTCAGGAGCTTAGCAGAAGGCTCAAGACAGACACAAAATTCCTTTGTGAAACACAGGAGCTTAAAGGTGCCACTTTATATGGCCCTGGAAAGGGTAAGTGCAATGCTATGAGACAAAGTTTTTTAAATTGATATATAATTCGCATATAAAATTCATTATCTAAAAGCATACAGTTCAGGACATGAAGTGGAGACTCTGAGCTTGCTTTCCTCATCCACAGAACACCTGTACACAATAGTTACTTGGGACACGCCAGTTTCTCTTTTCTAAAAGGAAACACAAACTTCCTATTCCAATAAAACTTTTCTGAGGATAAGAGTAGTAACTCCTTCTGCAGCTGGTGATGGGCCTGGAATGAGCATCCTGTGAACCCTGCTAGTCTCAACCCCTTCACAAGCTTGGAGAAGCAAGGAAGTGTTGGAAGCCTGGACTCAGAATATTACCTGCAATGTATCGGATCTCTGGCAAGCACATCATAAGATCAGGAAAGCGGTTTGGTTGATGTGTGTATTTATATTCAGTAAAATCCTGACAAATGTACCAATACCGCTTATTCAATTGTTCCAGCTGTGAGGCACTGGTCAGACCCCTGATATCTGTGAAAAAACAAAACAAAACAAAACAAAAATCACACAGGGAAAATAAGACAGTAAACACCAGATTTTTTTTTTTTAATGAGAAGTTATTAAACACAGTTATAACAGAGATCTTTTCTCCTTCTGATGTGGAGAAACTAAGATCTGGATAAGGTAAAAGAAATAAGATAGAAAAGAAGTAAGTGATAGGCAAAAGACAGTCCTTTGTCTGAGCCCTAAGTGCTAAGCTGGGTATCTCAACATCATATCAAGGTCTTTTTTTTTTTTTTAAATTTATTTTACATGCATTGGTGTGAAGGTGTCAGATACCCTGGAAATGGTTGTGAACTGCCATGTGGGTGTTGGGAATTGAACCTAGGTCCTCTGGAAGAGCAGACAGCTCTCTTAACTGCTAAGCCATCTCTCCAGCCCCAACATCAAGGTCTTAATACAGTGTGTGGTGGCACAAAACAGGCACCAGTGAATGTGGAACAAGTGGCTAACTCTTTACCCAACAATACTTCACAGTATCATTGAAGTGGAGGTTATCAGAAACATTGGTGATATCTACAAAATCAGGAACCTGACATGTGCCATCTCCGGTGTCTCTGTGTTTTTACTATTCTATTTTGTATGTATGTATGTATGTATGTATGTATGTATGTATGTATGTATGTATGTATGTCTCTATCTAAAGTACGGAGATGAATAAAGCATACAGTATGTAACCCAGCCTTTGAGGTCCAGTACACATTTCTCCTCTAAGAAGTTGCTACTCCTCTTCCCCACATGCAGTACAATTCATGTACTGAGTGCTATCAGAGTGTACATTCTTTAGGGACTTGGGGGCTGGTCTGTTTTTTTTCTCCTCCTCCCCCCACCCCCTGCCAATGTCTTTAATATATGGTACAGGGCTTGGCTAGAGAAGGTATGTAGGTCACCTGATAAATGCATGACGGTATACAGACAGGAGTACCCAGTACTAGAGGGTAGAGTGGGGAGTAGTGGTAAAAAGGAAGGCTGGATCAAGAGTCTCTGGATTGGAAAACAGAGCTTAGTAAGACAGTGCTTTCAAAGCTACAGGGAATAAAATCATGCAGGCCCATGTCTGGGAATGGGACATTCATATGCTACTTTTGATAAAAAACAAACAAACAAAAACACCCATTTTCCTTCATAGACTGATTACCAGCAACTACCATGTACTACTTGTTGGCGAAGTAACTATAAACCAACTAGAACACCACTAGTGTGTACCACCACTCTTCCCTGGAGCATCAGAGCAGCTGCCAGCCTGTCAACCACGGCCTTATCTCCAACAGTTTCATCAGTCACCCTGCTCTTCTTCAGTTGCTGGTAAACTTGGTACATATTTTAAATGACGCATGTTCTGTCCTTGGTGTCTGTGTTTAAATGCATTAAAACTGACTAAACAAAGCGAATCCTCTTCCTTCCTCTGTGAGTTATAGAGATTGTGGCATTTAGATTTCAAGAGAAAAAATCCAAAGCATTCCTTACACTGTAGACGAGCAGGGTGATGACTAGGGGGAGTGTAGGCCTTCCAAGACTGATGGTCACATGGTGACACAGAGTCTGTGACAGTCCTGGGGGTGGGAGGATGGGAAGTTGTGTGCATGTGACACAGAAGGGCAAGTGCTTACTGGCAAAAATAAATACATAAAACAAACTGCTGCCCTCACTGCCCTCACCCCACCACTTACTCACCTTGATTCAGGAAGTTAATTGCTTTCATGCAAGCATACTCCTCATTGCTGACCTTTAGCTGATGGAATTTGTGATATAGGTAGATGAGCCGCTCAATCACCTCCATCCCTTCATCACTAAATCTGGAGAACAGATACAGGTTTTTACCTGGGGTACCAATACCAGCAAAGGCCAGGAAGGCAGACAAAGATTATCTATGATGGGAAGGAAACTCCACTTGGGGGAAATGGAAATCACAGGGAAATCCATGCTCTGTTGGACAGCCAGTGTAGATTATGCAACTGTTTCCAGGGTCCAGCATAATCAAGTAAAACCAGGTTCAAATCCAACTGCACCACACACAGCTCTGAGAGTCTAGGAAGGTTATTGGATCCCTGTAAGCTTTGAGATCTCCCTCTGCAAAATGTTTGCCTGCTTATGCTAAGAGTCAAAGGAGAACTGGGGTAGAAACCAAGAAGAATGTGACAATATTAAGATTCAGCTTTTGCAAAAAAAGAGAGAACTAGGGACTCATCATTCCTCTCCACATTCTATTCTTTCCCTTATTTTATATATTTTAAATTTTTTACCAGTGGGTTCTGCTGGAGTTTATCGGTGGATTCTGCTGGAATATCCGATGCAGATAAGCACTGGAGAGCTCCTGTTGCAAATCACCCTCTGGAGCGATGGAAGGATCTTTCTACTAGCACGTGGAGGAGACCCGATCTAGTGTTGGTGTGGCCCCGGGGTTCTGTTTATGTCTTTCCTCAGGACAATGAGGTTCCTCTTTGGATTCATGAGCACTGAGTGCACCCTGTGGCTGCTGCTGAAGCCCAACATGACAGAGACCTAATGGGTCTTCATGAAAAAAATCTACCCTTCTGATGCCAATGGAGATTGAGAGCCCAATATCACCAGCTTTGGCAAGCATTAATGTAAGCCTAGGAACTGTAACCATGAGATTGGATTCTCCAGAAGAGCTGCCAGCTAAAGTCGTGCTGGGATCAAGAAAAATGGGCCTTGGTGGTACGTGTTACTAGAGTTGTATCCATGCCAGTGGATGTCCACACAATCCAGAAGAGAATTTGACATTCCTGCTGCCGTTGTTGCTGTTATAGCAATGGCGCCCACCACTGCTACTCTTTCTGGGATTACCATTTCATAATTGCTTACTACAGCTAGCACAGTGGAGACCCTGGCAACAAAAGTAGCTACCACAGTTAGTTAATCTTTCATTCTATTGGGCATGATAAATTTAATTCAGTAGTTATGTACATCTCGATTGGCTTTGAAAATTATAAATTTATAAACTCAAGTTCCAGTTGCTTTTTGGATACTATCTTACAAGGACACCAACGTACAGTATGGCTCGTTAAGGAAGGGAATGGCTCAGTTGCCTTTAGCCTACTGGCTATGGGTGAGATAGGACCTCTGTTGGTCTTTTCTGTATGGAACACACAGATTGCAAGCCCAGTGCCACTTTGAGATCTTTGGCAGCAGTTAACTCTGCAGCCCATACATGATTGAGCCTGTATGAAAATGAGTATTCAGAGACGGGTAATGCCTGGGGGGCAATCACCAACCTAAGACAGAGCACCTGTGTGGCCTGGGCAGGCGTCTCCATGACGGGTAAGGTGACCTGCTGATGTCCCACGCAATCCAAGTCAGAAGCTCATTTTTTAATAAAAGGGGGACCTGTAGGGCCCTGACCCCCGTTTTGGGTAACTGCTGCCTTGCTTGCGCACCTTGACCTCGATATCCTCCCTATGCTAATTCCCTGCCAGGTTCCACCCTCCTGAATGCTTAAGGGAAGTTCCTTGTCTGTGTATCCTGAATAATGGGCATTAACAGATTAGAAGCAAGATTGTAAAACATAGGTAGCGAACTTCTGCCGGGGTCCTCCCAATGTGCTGTAAGCCTGTATTTAAGACCTCCTTCCCCCTTCAATAAATGACATTCGGCATTTAAAATTATATATATATATACACATATATATAATTGAATGAATACTGCGAATGTAATCTATGAATACCACAAATGTGATTAATATGAGTGTAATTAATGAATATCATGAGTGTAATTTAAAAAATAAATAAATTAAAAAAAGAAAAAAAAAGATTCAGCTTTTGTGGAGATGCAGTCTGCAGTATCAATGACAGCTGCCATGGTGACTCTATGAGAGCCTCAGCCCCAGTGTGGAAAACGCTTCAGTTATATTTGTTTAGGTTCACTGTTTCTAGCAAGGCTAAGATTATATACAATAAAATAATCTTACTGGTATCCCTGACTTCAGTCCAAGGGGGGAGGAAACACTTGCTGAGTCTTTACACCACAGGAGCCTTTGTGTTGGGCACCTTCTGTTCATTCTCAACCCTATCAGCTAGGTGAAACAATCACTATCAACACAAGACGAGAAACTCAGGTTCAACACGGAGAGGAGACTGGCTCACCAACACACAGCTAGTTGGTGGTGGGATGAGAACCTGGAGCCTGAACTAGCTTCCCGAGGCTCTTCCAGTGTCTAAGGTGGTCTACTTAGGCAAAACAGACAGGCTTCTTCAACTATTTACATTAACTTCTTTTTACCTGAGGAATTCTTACATGACCCCAGGTATATAGGTAATAAAATAGGTATACAAATCTAACACTAATAATAAACCACAGTGAAATTCATCTTATTTCTACTCTTTTTATGTGTTGGTGTATGTAGCATGTGTGTGTGCACATGTTCATATCTGTGTATAAGGGGTATATAAAGCAGCAGAGGTTGACACTGGGTGTCTTTCACTGTTTCACCTTATCTTTGGGGATAACAGTCGCTAATTGAATTTGAACCTCACCACTTTGGCTAGACTGGCTGGCCAGCAAGCTCTGAGGATCGGCCTGTCTCTGCTCCCATTCAGTGCTGTAGTTACAGACATTCCCAGATTTTTACATGGGTGCAGGTACCTAAACTTGGAGGCCCTCATTCTTGCATAGCAAGGATTTACCTACTAAGTCATCTCCCTAGTCCCAGATTCTTCGGCATGTAATGAGATGGATATGCTTATTATTTTTCCATGAAGAATTAAGTGGCATCCGAGAGTATTTGACACTGTAGAACATACAGCACAGTTTTTTCAGAGCTATTTACTTATTTATTTGTTTATTTTGAGTCAAAGTCTCACCACATATCCCTAGCTGGCCTAGAACTCACTAAATAAAACAGGCTGGTCTCAAACTCAGAGATCTGATTGTTTTTGCCTCCTGAGTGCAGGATTAAATGAGTGTTCCACCACATCTGGCTTAACTGATATTTTGATCTTATAACCATCAATGGTTTAGTATGAAATGGCAGGGTTATTTCAGAAATTGTTGAAAATACAGTCTGTCCTAATCCCAAGTCAAATTCATTCAACAATTTTTTGAAATTAAATTCAAGGCAGAAACTCAAACAGCAAACTTTGTTGTTTTTTTTTTTTTTAAATATTTATTTATTAGGTATACAGTGTTCTATTTGCGTGTATCCCTGCAGGCCAGAAGAGGGCACCAGATCTCATTACAGATGGTTGTGAGCCACCATGTGGTTGCTGGGAATTGAACTCAGGACCTCTGGAAGAGCAGCCAGTGCTCTTAACCGCTGAGCCATCTCTCCAGCCCCAAACTTTGTTTTTTTAAAAATAGGGTCTTATGTAGCCCAAGCTGGCTTTGAACTCACCATGCAGTTGAGATAGCTTTCAATTCTCCTGACTCTATCTCCCAAATGCTGAAGTTTCAAGACATGTACCACTACATCTGGCTAAAATAAAACTTGATATAATCCAAAAATATGTAATTTGACACTTAAAATAATGAGGATTGATGGTACCCAAAATTTTTGTTTGTTTCCCATAAGTAAACCATCATGTCTCCATAAGAGCAAAAACTGCAGTGACATGGGACCTGAGTGAGGTACCTCAGGCATGTGTGGAATGAGGGCATGCACAATTCAAGTGAGCTTTCAAAACGGAGGTGGCACAGAAGCTCTGATCAACATGGCCAAGTGCTGCCGAGACACCACAGATTCCCAGGGAGACACTAGATACACAGGGCGTTTGATTTTGAATTAATGTTTGCCTGTTGAAGTTTAGAAATCTTTTAGTACTGCCACTGTTCACTTCAGTTACACAGTGTCGTTCATGGTTATGATACATAGTTTAGGAAGCTGAGCCCCCGCAGAGAGAACTCAAATCTGGCCACAATTTCTACCTTAGGGCTAGAAAACGAGAACTCTGGAGGTAGAACATGTTTTAAGTAAGGAGCCCCTCAGCTGTGTGAGCTCCTGTGAGCTGTGATGGCTAAATCAAGTTCCTCATTGTTCTAACCCAATGGCTTTTATGACTTTATTAATACTTTCCCAGACTAATAGACAAATTCATATTGAGTTTGTTTAACACCCCTACCAACCATTCTACCCCATGTTGAGTGCTGGGCACTTTTTAGAATATATATATATATCCTTATCCTCCTAATTTAAAAAAAGTTACTAATTAAAATCTCCTTTGTTCATGTGTGGCAAGGCTCACAGTGGCCACTGACTGTGCTCCTGACATAAAGGGCCTTTCACGGGCATTATTTTCCTGACAACTTGGGAGATGAACCATATACCTCTGTATTAGGATGAGGAAGCAGAAAGAGGTGACTCTCTCAAAGTTACACAGTAAGAAAGAGGTAGGGCTTTTGAATTCCAAGCATAGGGGCTTTCCCAGGGCTGTACTACCTACCCTGTGAAATTCTTAAGTACTACCTGAAAAAGTCTGCCACATGCTAACATGTGAAACCTTAAGAGCTTTGTGTTCCCACAGCAGCTCATTCTGGGGCCTGGCCCTAGGAGGTGCTGGGTACTTCTGTACCTCTTGCATGATGAGTCTTGGAGGAAGCAGCGTGCCTAGGGGTGAAGACCACTCCTCATAAAAGTACTTGCTGGCTACTTAAGTTGTTGAGAGAGAAAGGGCCTCAATGACAATTCCCTGTAGTATCTGCTTGGAGGAGTAGGGAGGGGATAAGCTGAGGTGGGGCATAACAAATAAGGCAGGGAGAATAGTGCTGACTTCTGTCTGGTGGTTGAGCAATGCATCAAGCACAAATAATACTCAGTCCCTTAATCAGCAGCCCCTTGCCCCAGAGCTCACTATGGCATGGCAGGACCTGCAGGTGTGTGGCTATCATCCAGACCCTGACCTGGCAGCACCAAATCTGCTCCTGGCTGTCTTGGCCTGGGGGCCTGTACATATGCCCAAGCTCTGCCCTTTCTTTTGGGGATAGCACACCCCTTCTCCAAATATCTTACAAAAAGCAGCCATCACAGTCCCTTGGCAGTGGTCCCCACTCAGTCTCCACAGTTTAGCTGAAAAGCTTTCCTCCACACCCGCATCCCACCCTTTGATAAACAAAGCTGGTCTCTGTTCTACAGGCCTGCTTTCTCCTCCAGCCATTCCTCCTCCACATCTGCCCACTCCACAGTTCTGACACCCCTGTATTCCCTGTCTACAAATTATCAGCATTCAAAGCCATAAAGTTGGACAAACACACCCATTCTTCTCTTAAGTTCCTATCACACAAACATTCTAGGACAAGGAAAACATTCCTGCCAGGATCTCCCAAACCACTGGACCATTCAGTCAGCAATTGAAGCTGACACTATATAAGTTATACGCTATTAAGGGGCAGAGAGGAACAGCTCTCTTTCCCATTCATCTAAATGTACCCTCCTGAGCAGCTCATCAGCTACAGTCTTTAAGGAACTGTCACCCTCACATCCATAGTCAGATTACAGCTCCAGGATACATTCCAGAAAGTCACTCCTTCTAAGAATCTGGTATAAAGTAATGGTGGAGAGCTCTGGCTTAGGAGGACAACAGACCTATGTAGGAATCTTAGCTCCATCTTTTTCTACCTTTGTAGCACTGAATTTTCATCTCTCTGAAATTCAAGGTACTTATATCTAAGTCTCAAAGAATGGCAGCAAGGACTCAACAGTAATGTAAGTAAAACAATGATAAAAATTGGTATAACAAATCCTGTTGATCATTATACATTTATAGTATTACTATCATTGGCATTCTCCTATAATAAGGAGCAAAAAGGTCTATGTTTCCTGAGCCTGAGAACTAGTCAAAAGTGCCCATTAAAGTCCATCTAACTCAAAGCATCTTTTCCAGGGAGTGAAAGGGTGTTGATTAGGGCTGGGAGCAGTCCCCGGCTGGTGCTACAATCTGCTCTAAATCACATTTGTCCACCTCTGTGTTTGATAAGTCTGATGAGGAGTAAGCACCATAAACTTGATTCAGTATTGAGAAAAGGAGCTAGTCGTGCATCATCTGGGAAGATTTTTCCTGACAGCGGGCACTCGCACTCAGGAGCTGTGAAGAAGCAAAGGCTGCCTGGGGGAGTGGGAGTAGCACAGAAAAGTGAGAAAGAGCTATGGCCAATTAGACTCTACATCCTGGGCTTCTAGCAGAGAGAGGATGCTTGGCAGTGATTAACCTAACTCCAGAGGTTCAGCTTCCAGATCTTATGACCTACATGCGACTCAGACTTCACAGACACCCAAGCCAAACACAGAGTGTCTCATCTCCCATCATGTTCTTCCTTGATGCTTTATCCTGGCTAAAATAACCTGTGCCCACCTGCCCAGCAACTACCCATAACTTTCCTTGCTCACAGAAGTCCTGCTGACTCCATGTCTTTGACACTGCTACTTGGTGTTGCCTTCTCTTCCCTATCACTGCTCTGTCATCCAGGCCTTCTTTTCCTTTCCACAGAAACAGAGCAGCCTCCTGCTCAACCATGCTCTAGTCCTGACCACACCAAACAGCCACAGAATGCTTTCTCAAAAGTAAATCGCCCAAGTAATTCCTGTGATGCAATGCTACTAACAAATCAAATCCAAAGTCTTCTTTCTCTTTTTGTTTTTTAAGGCAGGGTCTCACCAGGTACCCCAGGCTGTCCTGGAACTTGTTCTGTAGACCAGGTTGGCCTCTCCTGCCTTCATCTTGCTCTCTATACCATACTTAGAAAATTCTCATTTTAAAATGCAGCTCAAATGTCTGTTTTTGTGGAAAGCCAAGTATGCAAGTACATCCTTCACTTCTTAGTCTGGGTTTGAATAGTCCTTATATTCTCCTCAATCTCCTTCAATATGACCTTACATTGAGATTGTATCTGTTACTATAAAATGAGAATTGGGACTCTCAGAATCAGAAACCATGTTTAAGTTGGTGTGGTAGTACATAGCTATTACTGAAGCTACTCAGAAGACCAAAGCAGGAGGATTCTAAGTTTGAGGCCTGCCTGGGAAACTCAGTGAGATCTTATCTCAAAATAAATGAGAAATGGTTAGGGATGTTATCTCAATGGTAGAGTACTTACATAGCATGTGTAAGTAAGGCCTTGGGTTTAAATCTCTGGAACCAGAAAGGAAGGGAGAGAGGGAAGGAAAAAGGAATGAAAGACAGAAACCTTATCTGCATGGTTTGTGTTCCGAGAATCCTTGCCCCTGACAACTCCTAACACAGTCAGTGCTGAAGAGGGCCTGGAAAACCTTCCAAGCTGTAGGGAGCAGAACCTAGAGGCTGATTCCACTGCAGCTATAGGTAGTCCATCCCAGGAAGAGCCAGTAGTTCCCAGAAAAACAGGGAGGCTGGGCTCCCTGAGGCCAAATCTACAAACCAACAATATCCAAACAGTCCTTCAATCCAAAGTTACGAGCTGGAGACAGAAATTTGATGGAAACAATGAATTAGAGGCTCTAGACAAGGGGTTATTAGGCCATCTGTAAAATTAGACAGCTCTGTTTATAGGACAAAATGTCAGTTAGGTGCACCTTGAAGCCAGTAAGCAAGGAAATGCTAGAAAAGCAAGAGAGAGTCAGCTCCCAGACCCCTACTCAGCTGTGCACAAAGCTCCTGAAGGACTTGAAGCTTTGCTCCCTGCTTAAGTGTTGGCCTTGTTTTTATGTAACGCACAGGATGGTGGAACTCATGTATCCCAGTGCCATGAAGAGAATTATGGGAGTTGGTACCTTATCTCCTCTGTATCCAAATAAATATCCTTGTTCTGGGTACCTTTAAATTGCATGACTTCTATTATTTAAACTGTCCAAAAAAGGTGGTTTATTGAAATGTCTAAATGTGAATTGAGCTATGTAAGACATTTCATATGAATAAATTAACAAACCAGAAAAGTTACTGAAACAGATACATGTCTTAATGTGGGGGTCAGAAATTAAGGGTCCCATTTTCCCTAGGTCTTCAAAAAAAGTGACTAAAATAGTGCATGGACAGGTCACAGAAGCAGTCGGGAGGGAAGGGCTGTTCTAGAGGAGGTTAGAGGACGCTGGTTAGCCAGAAGGAAACCTTAGGCAAAGAACAGCCAGGAAACCTGCTTGGCTCAGTGCTATGCTCTTAACATCTCACCCCATCTCAGGTACCACAAAAGAGTCTAACCAGTCAGGTAGAATACAAAGGGTGGGGATCGGGAGTTATGGGGTAAGCTCAAGACTAGGCTCTAGATTACAATCCAAAACCCTTAAGGGCCAGGTTCTCTGAACTTCAACCTTGTCATCTATAAACAAGCACAATGGAGACTATGCTATTATGAGTGTAAGAAAGAATCAGTAATATAAAGCTGCCTACAAATGACACTAAGGTGACTTCCAAGTCCAGAGTCCCTTCCCTTGGGGGTAGAGTTTAGATTTTTGTTTTTCTCAGATATATCATCCCACTAATGTAGACATAATACTAAAGCAACAGCTTAGCACTGCCAATCTGACTGTATCACACTTACTCATCATCCCTGCCTTGTTAGAGAGGTACCTACTCTATTCACTTAGAACCTGTGATTTGGCTGATGACAGGGTAGTATTAAAATCCAGGTCTGTGGGATTCAATGTTCCCCCTTTGGAGACTAGGTAGCCTTGCCTCACAGCGAGGATGATGGCTTGGTTGCTCAGGATGTCCTCCCCAGTCAGCAGCTCTCACCTGTGTAGCTCTTCATCAGAGGGTGAGTACTTGGCAGTGACATCAGCCAGCTCCCCAAAGATTTGTTTGCTATAAACTGTGAGGGAAGAGAGCAGAATCAACTCCTGCCATGTAGAGCTCAAGAGGCACGTGTAATCCTTGATTGAGAGCTCGCAGAAGAAAGGCAGCTTCTTGATCCAGGCAATCTGCCTGAAGAGCAACTCGTCGGCCAGGCGGCAAAGCAAAGCAAATAGCTCTGCCTGTGTCACAGCATATCTGGAGGTAGGGACAGGATAGAGTCACTTTCATCAGTCAGAGAGTGAGGGTAGGAGCAAAGGAGGAGGCTATTCCTTGAGGGCACAGTATGTCCTTGGCATGGATTTCCAGTTTCACTCAACTTCTTATAAAAGAGGTAGGGCTGGGACCAGCAAAAAGCTGGGGTGGGGTTGGGGAGCAGTGAGATGACTTGCTGAGAAGAGGCTGCTGAGGGGAAAGGAGGTTGAGAAACTTCTGGAATTATGAGGGAACAACACTCTTAATGTTGGTGTTCTCTTATGTTTCATGTCCTAGAAGAAATTCTTACTCATTCCCGCTCTAGTTTTGGTAATGAAAACTCTAATGGGGTGGGTCTGGAGCATATCCAGTATAAGGAACAACAACTACGCACGCAAGAAAACAAAAACAAAAACAAAACCCAAAGCCAAACATGACCAAGGGCCAAATTGCTGAAGAGAACAGATGCATTCAGAAGCCTTTCCTGTCCTCATTGTGCCCCCTGGTGGTGAACAGTTCAGGAACCAGAGTTGCTCAGCCTTTCCAATAAGCTTTTCTCAGTTCTAGCCCCAGGGGCCTCTGAGTCTCAGCTTCATTCCTCTCACAGCCCCTGGTTCCCTTGTCATCCTCTTCCTCATACCCTACAGAAAAGCTCTGGGGGATACTTTCTGTATGTGTTTTAGTCTACTCTCGTGAAACTGAAGCCTAGCTGAGGATCTCAGGATACCCTCTGGGAGGTCTGAGATTAAAGACCCATGTTCTGTACCTAAGAGGTAATGGGTGCAAGAATGGGTGGCCCAGATGCTACATAACACCCAAATAGAGTCAAATGCAGACTGAGGTATCTTTTCCACCCATTCAGGCCTGTACCAAAGGCGCTAGTCACATGCCATAGGTTACTCATGGGCATGTTGGCTAGGGATATAGGCAGGTCACAACCAATTAGGGCTTGAATGATTTAAAAACCTTAGGCCTGATGTAGAGCTTATTTCTGACACAAAAGCAATCATTTCAGGGCTTGGTTTACCTAGAACCACAAAGAAATGAAGGTCCTTCAATCTTAATTTCATAGGAACTGAAAAGTAACCTGAACTCTCTGATAATATATGCTTAAGGAAACATATGGGACCAACACCTTCAGTGACAATGCTGGGGATACAATTGGTGCATGGTAGGGACACTTTGAGACTTTGAGGGGGAAAGCAGGGCAGAATTCACTCACCCATCTTCAATCAACATGGGTGTGCCCAACGGCTCCAGGTCTTCGGCTGACATCAGCTGGTGAATCAGGCTGTAGGACTGAGGGTCCAGGCTTCGAGCTTGTGGGGGCAGAAGTGGTGAATGGCCAGAATAGCTAAAAAGGTGTGGTATGTATTGATAATGTGGAGGCACTGACATCCCCATGTACTGATCCCTGAATGTCATGAATCCATTTAGTTCCACAGACCTACTGGAAAGAAAAACTTCACATCAGGAAAAGCCATGGCAGGGTGAGTACCTGCTCAAAGGAATAAGTCAGGAGATGGCTGAGGTGTTCTCTGGTCATGAAGTCTGTGACTAATCAATTGGTGGGACAAAATTAAAGGTTACATGCATGTCTATTACATTCCATCCATGAGACAAGGACTCTGTGTGGGTACAGAAACATGGGGCTCACCATTGGCAAACTCAGTGACAGCAGAATAGGAAATATAAATAAATATGGATTAGATGGCATCTTTATACTTTGTACCTCACTCATGCTAGGCAGGTGCTATGCCACTGTGCTATATCCTAGTGCTCTTCTATCTTCTAACATTATATTTGGAGACCCTGTTTCTAAGGCTAGTTGCCAGGGCTAACCTTGATTTCACTGTGTAGCCGCAGCAGGTCTTGAAGGTGTGATTCTCCTGCCTTAACCTCCTGGATAGTTAGGACAGTATGTCTTCACCTCCAAGCCCAGCTTGGAAGAGTTTTGTTTTGTTGTTTTGGTTTGGTTTTTTTTAGAAGTGTAAGTCCCATTTAATTTTTCCAAGGTGTTTTATCTTCTGTCTTTATGAAGCCACCTCTTTACATCTTTACATGGGCTTTGGTGGAGGTCATGGTGCAGCACCAGCAGGTCTAAATCGTGGTGGGGTGTTTGGTCTTTGCGGGCTTCACGGGATCGATTCCTTACTATCTTGCTATGAATAGCACAGCTCATGTAGTAATGCAGCTTGACATAGAGTTTGGGAAGCACATAAGCGTTGAAGACATTTGCTTCGGATATGTCCCTGACAGCAGCGGCCTCTACAGTGTTCCAAATGACGAACTTCTTAATGGCACAAACCAGGCGCAGTTTGTGCAGTGAATTGGCTGCACATGGCCTTTTTGGCACGACTGTTGCTACTTCTTTTTTTGGTCATCTTGGAGCCAAGAGCCGAAAAAGTGGAAGAGTTGTTAATATATACCAGTAGACTACTGTGACAAAAATGTGTGTTTACACTGTTGTTTTAACTATTAGGAAAACAAGGGCACAGGACAAGCTAAGTGGACTTAATTAGTCCAAAAACCAAATCCAGTACCTAGAATGGAATATAGCTGAGGTCCTTAAGTCCCTAACTACTAAAAAGAAAGAGTGAGGAAACAGCTGAATGGGAGAAAAAGCTCTTAATAAGTCTAAAGAGGAAGGCAGGTTCTTCCCTGTTTCCTGGCTTTTGGAGAAACCTAACCATCTTCTCAATCTATTTATTTAGATCTGTACTTCCGTATAAGAGTGCATGAGTGAGTGAATTTCATGATGTACATGTGAAGTGAGAGGACAACTACTGGGAGTTCTCTTCTTTCACCATGTGTGTCCTGGGTTGTCTTGGGTAGTCAGGGTTGGCAGCAGGTGCCTTTACCTGATGAACCATCTAACCAGCCCATTGATAATTAACATTTTGAAAATCATTTAGCTTTCCCTAGATGTATCTCTTATAACTGAGTTTAGCAAACTACAGCCTACAGGATCTATTTTTGGTAAATTTAAGTTTTATTAAAACAAAGCCACACTCACTGCTTTACATATGTTGTGTGCTGCTTTTGAGCCACTAAGGCAGAGTTGGGGAGCTGGCACCCAGGCCAGGCTTAGAAAGTCTAAAATAGTTACTATATTAAATTTTTGTTTGTTTATTTGTAGACAGGTTCTCTATGCAGCCCTGCCTGTCCTGGAAAGACATTTTTAAAAGAGAATTTCTTTCTTTTATCATTCGCATATGTGACTGTACACGTGCATAGGCCTGAGGTTGATGTCAAGTATCTTTCTCAATGGCTCTCCACCTTATGCTTTTGAGACAGGGTGTCTAACAGGACTGGAGCATACCAATTCAGCTAAAATAGCTGTCCGGTGAGCCTCAGTGGCCACAGTCTCCCTAGTGCTAGGAGGAGACAAAGTCTATATATTCCTCACTGCATCTGACTTTTATGTGGGTGCTGGGGATTGAATTTGGGGCCTCATGAATGCAGAGCAAACACTTTACTGACTGAGCCATCTCCACAGGCCTTACTTTGTGACATTTTATTCTTATTTTATTTTTTTAAATATTTATTTATTTATGTATATGAGTGCTCTGTCTGCATGTTTGCCTTCATGTCAGAAGAGGTCATCAGATCCCATTACAGATGGTTGTGAGCCGCCATGTGGGTGCTGGGAATTGAATTCAGGACCTGTGGAAGAGCAGCCAGTGCTCTTAACTGCTGAGCCATCTCTCCAGCCTCCTACTATATGCCATTTCAAGAAAATATTCGTTAATTCTTGTCCTATATGAAAGATTTCTGGGGTGAGAAGTCCTTCCATTGTAGCTGAAAGCTATTAGCTAACTTAAGAAAGCATGATTGCCTCAAGAGGCTTTAATCTTGAATTCCCCAATAACATTGACTCTGGTGAGTAAGAAAAACTGTTCACTCAATTCTGCAGCCAGTGTATTGAAACGTTATTCTGCTAAGTGAAGCCTATGTGGGCACGCACAGAAGAGGCACTTATCAGTCTGCAAAAGAGACTGATGTTTGTTTAAGTCTTGGAAAAAGACTTGGAAAGCTGGCCTTGTACCATCCTGGTCCCCAAGAGCCTGAGGGACCAAGGGCACAAAGGCTGAGACAGCCTGGTAGACGAGCACTCTACCAGAGGTTATTTGGAGGGCTACTCGCTGGGTGGATCCTAGGTGATGATATTGTGTTTGCCTTTAGCTCACCTGGATGACAGTGTGGAGCCTGGTGAGGGCTGGTTGCTCTCTGAAGCCCTGTTCCCAGGGGAACTGTGGTCGCTGTCACCATGGTTGCCCCAGTGATTGGCTTCTTCCTCAAACTCCTGTCCAGACATGATTCTTTCAATCTCTTCTTCTGATATCTTTGACAAGAAATGGACACATATCAGATCTGTTCTGTCTGTAGGACTCAAGAGTTTACAGTCCAGGTCTCTCATCCTCAATGGACTTCTCTGGCTATGCCCAGTATATCTGGACACAGTCTTTGGACACTTGCCTTCTAGAACCACGACTTTCCCCTTGCCCATTTACTCTACCTTCAAGCCACAAAGTTTATTCCTCAACTCTTTGAGTCTTCACTTTCCTAACTGAAACTCCATTCTTCAATGATAATCTCCTACTTGCTCTACCCAATAATATTATTTCCTTTGTAAAATTATCTACTATTATTTACTATTCATAATTATGTAGATTCTGAGAAAGGAAGGGCAGCATCATGGTTAATGGTATAAATTCTGGAAGCAGACCACCTTTTTTAAATCCAGAGTATACCACTTCTAACACAAACTTGGCAAAGTTACTGAACTTTCTCAAGTGAAGTACCTCAAAATCCCTACCTCACTGGATTCTTGTGAGGATTAATCAGATTAAATACTTAGAAAGGAGCCTAGCAAGAATAACAATTACAGAAGCACCGAGAGTTACAATATCATCATCTTTGGGTTGATTTGTTTGAGACAGGGTTTTGTTACAGTGTCCAGGCTAGTCTGAAATTCCTAGGTTCAAGCAGTCCGTCTGCTTCAGTCTTCCAAGTTGTTGAGACTATAGGTGTGTGTCACCAAACTGGGTTATCAGAACCCAGTTACAGAACACTTATAGTAACATATCATTAAAACATCCTCTGTAGCCAGGGGGTGATGGCGCACACCTTTATTCCCAGCACTTGGGAGGTAGAGGCAGGCGGATCTCTGTGAGTTCGAGGCCAGCCTGGTCTACAGAGCAAGTTCCAGGACAGGCACCAAAGCTACACAGAGAAACCCTATTTAAAACAAACAAACAAGCCGGGCGTTGGTGGCGCACGCCTTTAATCCCAGCACTCAGGAGGCAGAGGCAGGCGGATCTCTGTGAGTTCGAGGCCAGCCTGGGCTACCTAGTGAGCTCCAGGAAAGGCACAAAGCTACACAGAGAAACCCTGTCTCGAAAAACCAAAAACAAACAAACAAACAAACAATCCTCTGTAATAGCTAAGACCACAACAGGACCTAAAAAAGAAGTGTAGAATAAATGGATATTGAGTAAGTAGTGTTTGTTTGTTAAGGACTGACATGTACTTTCACATGGATTTTTTTTTTTTTAAAGAAAGATATCACCTAGTCTATTAAATAAAACTTGAAAAAAAAATCACAGCTCATATAAGTCATATTGTATGTACCTAGATGTGGTCAGGGTATGAGGAAGAAACAGAAATATGCCAGCACTCACTCCAGTACTCTATAGAGAACAAAAAATCTTCTGTAAGTTTCTAACCTAGGGCTAAGGCCTAACTGGTCACAGTCAACACAGAGCAGAGTAAGTGCTAAGGAGGAGGGGCCAGGGAAATTTTTATATGTTGTTTCTATGGAAACCACAAAGGCCATTTTCTCCCAGGCCTGTTTGGCTCAAACCTGAATATGTATTTGTTTTACTGGCCTCTAAGAAAACCCTGAACTGTCATGGTCATAAACAGAAGCTTTCAGAATGCAACACTACAAGAGCAGTGAGATGGCTCAGCAGGGAAATGTGCCTGACATGCCAACCTGAGGACCTGAGTTCAACCCCTGGGAAGCCATGTAAAGGTGCAAGGAGAAAACTGACACCTCCAACAATGAAGGGGCTCGTGTGCCTGCATACACACATCACACATGTGAGCATGCAAGGATACACATGTACAAACATATACACAGTAATAATAAAGTCTTCTCTGATATATTATATCCTGACTGCAGTTTCCCCTCCCAGTAATAATAAAATTGTTTTTTGTGTTTTTTGGTTTTGCGACACAGGATTTCTCTGTGTAACAGCCTTGGCTGTCCTGGAACTCCCTCTGTAGACCAGGCTGGCCTTGAACTCACAGAGATCTGCCTGCCTCTGCCTCCTGAGATTAAAGGCGTGTGCCACCACAGCCCGGCATAATAAAGTTTTTTTTTGTTTTTTTTTAAAGAAAAGAACTGACTGAACATTAATGAGAATATGGGACTGGGCAATAAGGATCAAACTAGTAGATAAACAAAGGAGTTGGTCTGAAATCGTTTAGTGTATACATTGAAATGGAGTAATTGTTTTTTAAAATAAAGTCATATATACCTAAAAAACAAACTCCAGCTTTTCTCTTTAGGGTCTTTAGAACCCTGCAATCATTGCCACCTGAGTGACGGTGCTGACAGCAAGAACAGAGGTTGAAGGGCTGAGTGAAAAGAGTCAACCCATGAAGGCAGTTTACTCCAGTTGGAATTTGTGACTGCTTTACTCTGTGGGCCCCATGGGACTGCAGACAATCACTGATACACTGATTCCATAGAGGACAGAACTTGTTGGGGATGCTTAACCTAGGTTCTAATTTCATTTGTTATTTCCTAGCTAGAAGCTCCTGGGAGAGTCAAGTCCCTTGAGCGCTCTGTGCTTCAACTTCTCTGCCTGCAAACAGAGGCATATTACTCCTTGGTAGCTCATGGCTATCCCGTCAGAGCCAGAGCAGAGAAGTATACAGATCAAAGTCAGACAGACTTGTGAGTTAACCCAAGATAGTTATAAAATACAGACACAGAACAGATGCTTCATAAATGGAAACTCCATCTCTCCTTGTTTTTATTAAGATTAGCTAAATACACAGCTGGGTGGTGGTGGTACATGCCTTTAATTCCAGCACTCAGGAGATGGAAGCAGAGGCAGGCTGATGGATTGATGTGAGTTCGAGGCCAGCCTCATCTACAAATTGAGTTCCAGGACAGCCAGGACTGTTACACAGAGAAACTCTGTCTTGGGGGGGAGGAGGGGGAGATAACAATTTAGAACTTACAGATCATAACTCTAACACACCACCCATAAATAGAGGAAAACCAAAATAATATGCTTAGTATAAAAGCTCAAACATAAGCTGGGCAGTGGTGGCACATGTCTTTAATCCCAGCACTCAGGAGGAAGAGGCAGAAGGATCTTTGAGTTAGAGGCCAGCCTGATCTACAGAGCCTGATCTACAGTCCCAGGACAGCCAGGGCTACACAGAGAAACCTTGTCTCAAAAAAATACCCAAAAAAAACAACAAGAAAAGCCCTCAAACATAGTAGCAGGTAAATGGCCTTTCTAAGCATGGTGTCTTCAGTTCTGAAAGGAAGAGCTTACAGCTGTAGGGCCTGAGTATCCCCTGGCAGAGCAGAAGTCTTACAGGGCACTAAGAATGCATTAAGTGCTGCAGAGCAGTGGTTCTCAACCTTTCTAATGCTGTGACCCTTTAATACAGTTCCTCATGGTGTGGTGACCTCCACCAAAAAATTATTTGTTGCTACTTCACAACTGTAATTTTGCTACTGTTATGAATTGTAATATAAATATTTGTGTTTTCGTTTCTTTTCTTTCTTTCTTTCTTTCTTTCTTTCTTTCTTTCTTTCTTTCTTTCTTTCTTTCTTTCTTTCTTTCTTTCTTTCTTTTTTTTTTTGCCGAATATCTGTGTTTTCTGATACACAACCAACACAAACCGATTCTCTTGTTATAGGCTATCAAGAGACAATCTGAAAAGAAATTTTTGTTTGTTCATTTGTTTTTGAGACAGAGTTTCTCTGTGTAGCCCAGGCTGTCCTGGAACTCAGAGATCTGCCTGCCTCTGCCTCCTAAATGCTTGGATCAAAGGTGTGTACCACCATCTGCCAGCTGAAAAGAAAATTTTAAGAAAACAGTTCCACTTAGAATAGCATAAAAATGTAATAAAGGGGACTGGAGAGATGGCTCAGTAGTTAAGAGCACTGACTGCTTTTCCAGAGGACTCAGGTTCAATTCCCAGCATCCATATGGCAGCTAACAACTGTCTGTAACCCTCACACATACATGAAGGCAAATAAAATTAAAAAAATTTTTTTTTAATTTTAAAAAAGTAAAATTACTTAAAATGTAATCAAGTTAAGAGGATGAAAGACTTACACAGTGAAAAGCATAAAACATTGTTCAAAGAAATTGGCACACATCTTTAATTCTAGCACTTAGAAGGCAGAGGCAGGTAGATCTCTGTGAGTTAGAGGACAGCTTGGTCTACAAAGTTCTAGGACAGCTAAGGCTGTTACACAGAGAAACTGTGTTTCAACAAACAAAACAAACAAACAACAACAACAAACAAAGCAAAACAAAACACACAAACATGTTTGTGGACCAGAAGACTTAATACTGGAACCATCTTCAAGTCCATATGAAACCAAGCAGCCAGGACAGTCTTAAGAAAGAATAATGAAGCCAGGCGTTGGTGGCACATGCCTTTAATTCCAGCACTCAGGAGGTGGAGACAGGCGGATCTCTGTGAGTTCAAGGCCAGCCTGGTCTACAAAGTGAGTTCCAGGAAAGGCGTAAAACTACACAAAAAAAACCTGTCTCGAAAAACCAAAAAAAAAAAAAAGAAAGAAAGAATAATGAAGCTGGAGCTGTATACTTCCTGGTTTTAAGGCACACTACAGAGCTGCTGTGATCAAAACACTGTGGTATAGACAGATAGCTCAATAGAATAGAAATACAAAGCCTACAACTCCACTCAGAAGTATATGGTCACATGACCTTCAACAAAGGCCCAAGACTACACAGTGGGGAGAGAATAACCTCTTCAACTAACAGACAAACGGCAGTTTCATGTACACAGGCAAGAGTAGAGAAGGAAATAGAGACCCCTCTTGTCTTATACTACACACAGAGATCAACTCAAAATTTATTAAATGTAAGGTCTGAAACTGTAAAATTCCTGGAGGAAAATGGAAGAAAAGCCTTTTAAGGTTGGTCTTGGCAACGATTTCATGGATAAGACACCAAAAGTCCATGCAACATGAGCAAAACTAGAAAAGAAGGCTGTCCAAGCTCCTGTGCAGCACCAAACCACCAACCCTTCAAAGCACCCAGTAAAATCAGAGGGAAGAAGCTAGCATCTGAAGAATGGTGAATTCAACATGTAGAGTTTTCAGTCATGCAAGATGAAAAAACTTGAGAGACACTGATACACACTTAAAAATTGAGACAGCTTAGTGAGTAAAGTGTTTGCTATGCAAGTAAGTTAGAGGATCTGAGTTGAGATCCCCAGTACCCATATAAAAGCCAGGTGTGGTGATGTACACCGGTCATCTTAGTGCAGGGGTGGGGTGGGCAAAGACAGGTGTCTGCTTGAGGCTCTGGCCAGCCAGGCTAGAAGCAATAGCAAGCTTGAGGTTTAGTGAAACCTGTCTCAAACATAAGACAGAGAAACAAATAAAGGCATCCCAAGACCAACCTCTGCCCTCCACAAGTGCCTACATGGCTGATAACACCCATTCCACATAAAACACACACACACACACACACACACACACACACACACACACACACACA
>CABHPH010094359.1:40352-50911 GCA_902168325.1 Peromyscus nudipes
ACACACACACACACACACACACACACACACACACACACACACACACCCCTCTTACCTGGCTAAAAGTATAATGTAGTAAGTGATAAAGCCAAGACTAAAACACAGGCCTTTCTGGACTCACAGTCTACTTTATTACTCTAAGTTGCCTATAAGCAGCAGATACTCTTGGTTTCTCAAGGTATTGGATGTATACTACATATACTGTACATATTCAAGATGTTCAACAAAAATGGGTCATTGTTAACAAGTCCCAGTTTCAAATATCCCAAAAGAAAAGGATATTTCTGAGGGACATTTTAGTTGGGGAGTGAACACCTATATTTTAAAATAAAATATATTTTATTCTCTGCCTAAGTTTAATTTAAAGGATCAGAATAGCACTACTATCCAGGTAGATGCCCAACTCTGGAGACCATGGCTTTTGATATTTAGTTTTTATTAAATGCAGTGTTCACCTCACTAGTTCCTCCTTACAACAGCAGGAAGTTGAAGCTGAAATAACTTAGAATTTCCTTATTTTATATGTATGAGTATCTCTCCTATATGTGTGTACCCATGCTTGACTGGTACCCACAAGTCAGAAGAGGGCATCGGATCTCAGTAACTAAGAGTTACAGATGGTTGTGATTCACCATGTGGATCCTGGGAGCCACCCAGATCCTCTGCAGGAGCAGCAAATGCTCTTAACCACCAAGCCATTTATCCAACCCCAAAATGATACTTAGGTTGGAGGATTGCTGTTATTGTTTATTTAAAATTTTAAAATTTATCTTCATGTATATGGGTGTTTTGCCTGCATGTATGTCTGTGCACTATGTGTACCTGATGCCTAGGGAGGCCGGTAGAGGGTGCTGGATATCCTGGAACCAGAGTTTCAGAAAGCTGTAAATTGTCAAAGGAGAATCCAACTCTGCACTTAGAAATCATATTTCTATTGTTTTCTCCAATTTGTAACAACTCTTCAGTCTTTGTCTTTATGACCTTGACACTTTCCAGTAGGATGTTACATTGTAGCTTCCTACAATGTTAGTTATTTTGAAAGATGATCTTTCAACTGGAGGTGGTGGTGTTCGCCTTTAATCCCAGCACAATGGAGGCAGAGGCAGGCTGATGTCTATGAATTCTAGGCCAACCTGGTCTACAGAGCTAGTGCTCCCCCCACCCCCCACCCCCGTTTTTTTCGAGACAGGGTTTCTCTGTGTAGCTTTAGAGCCTGTCCTGGATCTCACTCTGTAGACCAGGCTGGCCTTGAACTCACAGAGATCTGCCTGGCTCTGCCTCCAGAGTACTGGGATTAAAGGCATGTGCCACAACCACCGGGCCCAGAGCTAGACAACCAGAGCTACACAGAGAAACCCTGCTGGAAAAAATCAAAAACAGAGAATTTTTAAAAAATTAAAAGAAAAAAATGTACTTCAATATGGGCTCCTAAGTTTTCTCATGAGTATTCTGATAATGAACTTCATGCTGATTCTTTCTCTCCTCTCCCCCACTCCCACCCTGGTCTCTGTCTCTCTCTCTCTTGGCCTCTTGGAATCTGTCTGTCTATCTCTCCCCAGACTCTCACCTCTGTGTGTGCCTGAGCTTTTCTCAGTGTTATCTTACCAGGGTAAATCATGCTGGTATGTTTACTGGTGATACTAACTATGTTGGGTAGTTTTACTTGACACAAGCTAAAGTCACAAGCTAAGAGTCACCCAGATGCTACTGGTTTTGAAGGCATGAAGGAGTCATGGAGAATAGCTAAGGTTTGGCAATGTGAGAGGCCAGGAGAGGGCCATTGGTAAAGGTTCAGCCTCAGTAGCACTTGAAGGCTCAGGAATGAATGGGTCATGCAGAGAAGTTGAGGTTTGGCACCATGAAGAGGTTATTGGTGAAAGTGCAGCCCACTTGCAGCAGAAGATCCTAGCATTTGAGACCCCAGCACCCTGGGATGACACCAAGAACAGCAGCAGCAGAGTGCAGCCTGCCTGAGCTTAGAAGACAAGCTGCATGTGCTGCAGAGGACAGAGCTGGAGAAGTGACCCACGCCCTTTGGAAGAGCCCAGAAGATCGCAAGTGGATCCCAGACATTAGACATTATGTTATTTACACTCTTGGGGAGTTTGGTTTTGCTTTGATCTTATTGTGACTATGCCTTGGTTCTTCCCTCTTGAAGTAAGAAAATATTTAACTTAATTTTGATTTTTATAGGTGCCCACAGCTTTAAGACTTTAAACTTTTAAAAGAGATGTTGGATTTTTAGAGATTGGATATTTTAGAGAGACTGAACTTAAATGTATTTCAAACTGTAAAGACTGTGGGACTTTTAAAGTTATTTATGTTTTTTGTTTTGTTTTTCAAGACAGGGTTTCTTTGTGTAGCCCTGGCTGTCCTGGAACTAGTTCTGTAGACTGACCTCAAACAGAGATCCTCCTGCCTCTGCCTCCCTCCTTAACAAGGAGCCCTACTGGGTATTGTGGCGCTATTTATGTTTTTAATGTGAGAACTTGGAGAAGAATGAGAAAGGAAAGGTGTGTTTGTGTTTCAAGTTGACAACAGGTCAATTATGCTGGATAGACTTATGTCAACATTACACAAGCTAAAGTCATGTGGAAGGAGGGAATCTCAATTGAAAATATGCCTCCATAGGATCAGGCTGTAGGCAAAACTGTAGTGTGTGTGTGTGTGTGTGTGTGTGTGTGTGTGTGTGTGTGTGTGTGTATATATATATATATATATTAAATAATGATTGAGGGGGGAGAGCCCAGCTATGTGGATGGTGCCACACCCAGCTGATGGTCCTGGGTTCTATAATAAAGTAGGCTGAGCAAGCCAGTAAGCAGCACTTCTCCATGGCCTCTGCATCAGCTCCTGCCTCCAGGTTCCTGCCCCAACTTCCTTCAATGATAAGCAGTGATATAGAAGTGTAAGCCAGGAAGATGGCGGCTGCCGCCGGTGGGCCGTGAGTGAGAGCAAAATTGGATGATGAACTGATGTGGAAATAAGAGGAACAGACCCACAAAGAAAGATGTCAAAAAAGGTATACAGAAAAAGAGAAAGAAAAAAATTCAGAGACAAAAGATAGATGGATTAATTTAAGTTAAGAAAAGCTGGCTAGAGCATCAAAGTTTCTCTGCCTTCCCCGGGAATCCGCGGTTTGGATCAATCCTTCCCACGCGGTCTTCCCAGGCCTGCGGGTGAGCTGATCGCCGGGAGCTCAGGTGAGCGGCATGGTCCTAACGAGCACAGGGAAGGAGCAGCGGCCAAGACCCCCCGGGTGCCCCTTTGGGGCTCGACAGAGCTGGGTGAACACAAGAAGAGGAGCTACAAGGTTCAGGTCAGGGACGCCCAAATCCACACAGTGGATGTTAATCACCTTGCTGATTGCTTCTCAATTGGGAATTAGTGGAGGTATTCTACCAGAATATATGTAGGCTATAGTTCCATAGTTATTAACCACGAGAAGTAAACTCAAACAAGTAAATGGTTCATATGAGATATCTTCTTTGTTTTGGTAATTAACATTTCCACTATTCTCTAAAGCTTATAAGTTTCTGTGATTTATAATATTTGAAGTGATATTTCTTACAAATCAATTTAACAGTTACAATATAATAATTTAAGATTCTCTACCTCTCTGTTCCATTATTCAAATGTATTTTAAATTTTTGTCTAATTTTGAACTGGTTCTCATTGATGATACATTCATCATTAAGACTTAATTTGTTTCTGTGCACTTTTTTTCTGTTTTGAAGTTGAAATAAAATTAAAAAAAAAAAAAGAAGTGTAAGTCAAATAAACCCTTTCCTCCCCAACTTACCTTTTAGTCATGGTGTTTCACTGCAGCAACAGAAACCCTGAGACACTAACTAAGAAACTAACCTTCATCACATTCTAGCTGTGGAAACAATTTCCCCTTTGTAGTTATTGTTTTTAAACTTCATTTTTTATTTTTTATTTTTATTTTTATCTTTTTTGAGCTGAGGATCGAACCCAGGGCCTCTAGCAAACGCTCTACCACTGAGCTAAATCCCCAACCTAAACTTCACTTTTGTTTAAACCACTGTTCACTTCTGTTGGACTCGCTTCAGTGGATCTTGGCTGCTAGTCAATACTGTGGTGTTGTGTATCTAACAGCAACTTGTATTTCCATCATGTCTTCTCCACTTACTAGAATTCTTTCATAAGGAAAAAATGGTTACTTTTGTTTATTCAGTTAGTTATTTCTATCAGTATAAGCATGTGCAGACTTATTTCTGAGCCTATAAACAAATCTAGAGATACTCTGTTACCAAGTTAGAACAACTGTGATTACTGGGAACTCTCAGGTTGAGTTTTGTGCCCTTTAACTGTGCCCTGTGTGCCCATTCACAGATGTGCTTGCTCTTATTTATTTACTATGTGTATGTGGGTGCCTGTGGAGGTCAGAAAAGGGCCTGGGATCTCCCAGAGATGGAGTTAAAGGTGATTGTGAGCTACCGGGCATGGGTGCTGGGATCCAGACTCTGGTCCTCTGCAATAGCAGTAAATGCTCTTAATCATTAAGTCATTTCCTCAGGCTCCCCACCCCATCATCTCTCTTATTTTCAAGTTCTCTAAAACTCTCCATGCTTATGAATTCAACTAGTTCTCTCCATGGAGACTTTACTCTTTTTATTGACACTTAAAACAATTTCAGGGTGCTGAGTGTGTCTAGTCTCATGTAGTCATTAGAGTTTAGAAACACATGTATGTGTTTAGAAACACATGTAAGTCACATACATTCCACACATTATGTATCTATTGTCCATCCACCAGACATATTGATATATCTGACTCTGATATTCATTCTAGCCTTTCTGGATCGATAACTTCTTTCTCAAATACAGTGTATTTATTTCCCTGTTCAACCACAGTATTCAATTAAAGTAGAGACAGAATTCCTAACATATAACCTTGAGAGAAACAATTTTACAAATCAAAGTGCTTTGTTTGTATACAACTGTTTTTTTCCTTTCCCTAACAATATGCAGTCAAAACACTGTTTTCCAAGGCCAGCTCCCTTCCTCTCTACCATCTCAGTGTGGTTATGTGATTCATTTTAATATCGCTAGATGAATTCGTCATCTTGTTGACTCCATCTCTCCACCTCCTTCCTCCATATCAATACATTTGGCTTGACTAGCTTTTTTTTTTTTTCGAGACAGGGTTTCTCTGTGTAGCTTTGCGCCTTTCCTGGAACTCACTTGGTAGCCCAGGCTGGCCTCGAACTCACAAAGATCCACCTGCCTCTGCCTCCCAAGTGCTGGGAATAAGTCGTGCGCCACCACTGCCCGGCTTGACTAGCTTTTTACATCCAGTAAAATTCACTTTTTGTAATGTATAGTTCTATGGCTTTTGACAAATAAATAAAATTATTCATTACCATCCATGAAAGTTTCAGAGTATTTCTCACTTTCAAAAATATTCTCATGGCAAGTCTAATTTAGTCCTGCTTTCTCAAGACCAACCAGAAGGTGGCAGGGTTTCCCTCAGCAGCCTTCGTTAGGCTATTAGGGAAGCAAAACTGGCAACTCTCTGTCCCATGTCACAGTCTCGGGCTGTAGCATAGAGCTTCCAGAGGAGTTATAAAATATGGTTCTTTTTCCCCAAAACAGATGAGTTTAGCTGGAAGCTCAGAATCCCACATGCCAAATGAATACCAGGGTAATCAATCTGTGTATGTAGTCAAGAAGGTATCCCGTAACAGTGAGGCTTGAGGTATTGAGCACTCACAGGCCCTGGGCAATGAAGGAAGATGAGAAAAGTGGAATAAAAGCCAAAATCAGGGTGAGGGTAGAAAGACGGTACTGGTCTGAAATTGGTAACTGGCAAGGGTTTCTGTAAAGACAAGTAATACTGGGGAAGAGAATATACTTCCAGGTAGAAAAACAAACTTGAGCACATGTGGAATGGTATAACATCTGGCCCTGAGACCCTGCTCTGGCCAGAGAAGCTACAAAGATAGGCAGGGGACAAACTTGACAACACTTCAAATGCCCTACCATAGCATTTGTTTAACATGCAGCAAACACACGGTATTCTAATATGCAAATAGCTATGCCACACAGGAGACTTGTGGAACAGTATACTGATTCTGTGATTAGGCACAGCTCTGCTTAATAACACATTATAACTTCAATGTGGTTTTGTTGTTGTTGTTGTTGTTGTTTTTTCCCCCTGAGACAGGGTTTCTCTGTGCAACAGTCCCAACTGTCCTAGAACTCGCTCTGTAGACCAGGCCGGCCTCGAACTCACTGAGATCCACCTGCCTCTGCCTCCCAAATGCTGGGATTAAAGGCGTGCACCACCACTACCTGGTTTGTTGGGTTGTTTACAATGTCCTTGTATGTGTTGATTATTAATATCCTGTTCTGTATGCTATGAGTGTTTTCCCATTCTGTTAGTTTTTGTTTTATAATATAAAACTTCTATGGATTTCTCCATATCAATCTGTCATTTCCTTTTATTTTTAACATTTTTGAATTACATTTATTTATTTGTGTTGGGGAGTGGGGGACACATGCCCAGGTGCTTGTGTGGAATCTGTCCTTTCCTTCCACCATGTGACCCTGGGGAGCAAACTCGCGTCATCAGGTGTGGTATCGAGAGTCTTAATCTTACAGCTTGATTTTCTTGTTGTTTTGAGACAAAGTCTGATTATGAGACTCTGACTGGCCTGGAACTCACAGAGATCTGCAGCCTCTGGCTCCTGAATGCTGATATTGAAGGCACGCCCCTCCACACCCTATTAGTTGTTGTCGTCATTGTTTGCATTTTTTAAATTTATTTGTTTTATGTGTATGAATGTTTTGCCTGCATGCATGTATGTGCTTTACATCCATGCCTGGTGCCTTCCGAAGTCAGAGGAAGGCATCAAATCCTGGGACTGGAGTTACAGGTGGTTGTGAGCTGCCATGTGCATGCTGGGAATCAAACTCAGATCCTTTGCAAGAGCAGGAAGTGCTGTTCGGCCCCATTTGTTAGGTTTTGAGGTTTTTTTGTTCATTTGTTTTTTTAAGACAGGGTCTCTCTGTGTAGCCCTGGCTTTCCTAGAATTTGCTCTGTAGACCAGGCTGGTCTCAACTCAGAGACCCCCTGCCTCAGACTCTGACTCTGCTGGGATTAAAAGCATGTTCCACCACACTCAGCTCACATGTTTGGTTTTTCATCATCATTTATAACTCCTTAAAAATAAATAATTAGAGGCTAGAGAGATGTATGAGCACTGGCTGGTCTTGCAGAGGATCTGGGTTCAATTATAGGTTTTATGCCCAGCACCCACATGGGAGCTCACAAATGTCTGTAACTCCAGTTCCACAGGATCTGACGCCTTTTCTGAATTCCATGGGTTCCTATGTGTACAAGAACAGTACCTGTTCTCTCCAGGCCCCTTCTGGGCATTTCTAAAAACTTCCTAGTTGGCTTCCTCTACCAAAACCTTCAAAGCTCCCTAGAGTCAGTTTATTTATGTCATCTTACGTTAACAGCTCCCAGAAAACTTCATAATAAATGTCAAACTCTTTACCTAACTAGACACACTTCTAAATATTCCTAGTGTCTGAGTAGTTTCTAGTACACAAAACAACATCAAATCCTACTTCATGCCTTTCCAATTAAATTCCCGTCATTATTGCTTGAAAAAGTTTATAGACTATCTAGTACATACAGAAAGAATAACCAAAAAGTATAATAGTTGCAGATGAGGGGATAGATGAAGGGTAGCAGAGAGAGTCCTAAGCACCAACTCACCCTTCCTGTTCATGCCCATCTGGAGACACTTGAGCAGGCGGCAATACTGGCACCTGTTCCTCTGTTTCCGGGACATGACACAGTTCTTGTCACGACTGCACCGGTACACACGTTTGTTACAAATACTCCTCTTGAAAAAACCTTTGCAGCCCTCACAGGAGATGATCCCATAGTGTAAGCCTGTAGCACGATCCCCACAGATTAGACAGGTTCGTTGTTCAGTTCGATCATCTGGAACAGAAACTGAACATGTACAAGTTAGAGCGCTGATAAACAATAGGGTTAAGCTCACAACCTTAACCTCCTAAAACCCAAAGTTCCTAAAACCTCCAGCCCTGCTCTGAGTAAATCAAAAATACCAGTAACTCCAGGCTACTGACAAGTCCCTAAAGTGTCTTCTCCAACCTCATCTAACTGTTAGCCTTTGGGAAAGAGTTGCTTTTCTAACTCAATGCTAACAGTGTTCTTTTTGTTTTGTTTTGTTTTGTTTCAAGCTAATGTTTCTCTGTGTAGCCATGGCTGTCCTGGAATTTGCTCTGTAGGCCAGGCTGGCCTCACACTCACAGAGATCCACCTGCACCTCCCAAGTACTGGGATTAAAGGTGTGCATCACCACCGCCTCACTTGTGTTCTTAATCTATTAACACAATGTTCTTCCTCTGTATTATTCCTAAAACACAGTGTGAAGAAAATGGGCAAACAAGCACTTTAAAGTCAAGGCCAAAGTTCATAGCAGATGTAGCTGAGGAAGAGCTGAGGTCCTAACGTTAACAGGCATCTGAAACCCTGAATGAGTATGTTAGCTACAAAAATATTAGTGGGTAAAATTGTCTGGGAAAAGAAAATATTCCAACTTATCAGAGAAACTGCATGTTTGTAGGGCTCAGACTTTAAACAGTAATTCATATAAGCAGGACCTGTAATACTTCAGGGGAATTTGCTGATTCCAAGTAGGGTAGAAAACAAATAAGATGAACTTCATTGTGCTATTCAAACTAATCATAAGGCCCTCTCAAAAGGAAACATGAGACAATATGAAATTCTTTCACAAGTCTAAGATAAAGCAAGCTATGTATCAAAAAGAGTACTGAGAGCAATGGATAAAGCATTCCAAATACACGGCCAGAGAGATGCCTTAGTAGTCTGATTACCTGAGTTCAATCTCCAGAACGCATGGTAGATGGATGAACCAACTACCAAATGTTGTTCCTTCACTACCACAAGCACATGACCCTGTCACACACACTTTACAAAATAAACTTTAAAAATTTCAAATACGGCCGGGCGTTGGTGGCGCACGCCTTTAATCACAGCACTCGGGAGGCAGAGCCAGGCGGATCTCTGTGAGTTCGAGGCCAGCCTGGGCTACCAAGTGAGCTCCAGGAAAGGCGCAAAGCTACACAGAGAAACCCTGTCTCGAAAAACCAAAAAAAAAAAAATAAATAAATAAATAAAATAAAATAAAAAAATAAAAAAATAAAAATTTCAAATACAAGCCAGGCAGTGGTGGCGCACGCCTTTAATATTAGCACATGGGAGGCAGGAGGATCTCTGTGAGTTCAAGGTCAGTCTGGTCTACAGAGCCAGTACCAGGAGAGCTAGGGCTACACAGAGAAACCCTGTCTCAAAAAAATTTTTTTTCTAAATATAAAAACTAGTGTACTCATTAAGATTAAAAATGAAAAGCCTCATTAGTTATCAGTGATAACTAATTTAGGTTGTCAGGACCTAAATTCGCTATTTAAAACATAGATGAAATAAAGGAAATGGGGAGTAGGATCGAGCATTTAAATAAAAATTACTAGAATCGTCACCTTGTTCCATGTCCCACCAGTAAGAGAAGGGAGCAAGAATGGAAAAAAAGTCCAGAAACTCTAAACTATTGAGCTTCAAGCTTCGTAGAGAATTACTAGGATTTGGTGAACACTAGATATACATGGCATGGTGGGGAACAACTCACCTGAGTGCCTACAGCACAGGCAGAGACAAGGGAGGGGAAACACTTGGCTTACAAAGCTTTAGAACAGAGGCAGACCAAATGAGAACAAGACGTTAGACCTCTGGGTTCAAAACCAGGCTCTGGTACTTGCTAGCTCTTTCCTGTGAAAGGAACTGGCAAATTCTGAAGTGTAAGTAGCTGCCAGCAAGACAACTGAAGGTGAAGAAGACGGTAGAGCCATAAAGAGTCATACCTTGAATGACTAGACAGCCCTCTTCAACTGGGGTTTACTGAGAAGAGTCATGTTCCTTTCTAAAGTACCCAAATAATTCACCAAGTCCACAAAACTATCAAGAAGGCGATAGGAAACTATGTGGAGATACAATAAGGTTATGTTACCCTAATGTGGAAAAGTCATGATTTGACCATAAGCTTATTCTGCAAATTGTTTTGTTTTTTGATGCAAGAGGTCATTTAGCTGAGACTGGTTTTGAACTCCTGATTCTTTTGTCTCCATACTTAGTGCTGCAATTTTAAGTGTGCCACCATGTCTAGCTGTTTCCTAAATGTTGCTGGTTACCTATTTACTTACCAGCAGTAAGTAAAACATTTGTCCCATAGTTACATGCAGCATGCAAGAGAGGGCATAGACAGCTCAGAGCTTAGAGGTAGGAGCCACGCTAAAGAATGACTGGTGCGCCGGGCGTTGGTGGCGCACGCCTTTAATCCCAGCACTCGGGAGGCAGAGGCAGGTGGATCTCTGTGAGTTCGAGGCCAGCCTGGGCTACCAAGTGAGTTCCAGGAAAGGCGCAAAGCTACACAGAGAAACCCTGTCTCGAAAAACCAAAAAAAAAAAAAAAAAAAAAAA
>CABHPH010094361.1:0-13824 GCA_902168325.1 Peromyscus nudipes
TAGCTGTCTACTCTGTTCTGTATTTGTGAATATATTTCCTCAACTTATATCTTAATGAATTCCGCTACCCATTTAATAGACTCACGTGGATTGATCTTAATAGGAGGATGTGGCAATGGTAATGTGAGGTGGCTGATCGCATTGCAAAGAGATGAATGTTCAGCTTTTTTTTTTTTGCTTTTTATTTGGTCTGGGCCCTCAGCATATGGGATATTGTCACCGATGTTGAGGTCTTCTCTCTTCAGCTAAACCTCCCTGGAAACATCTACTTCAAATATCCCCTGAGGTTCGCGTCCCAGGTGCTTCTAAATCCTGTCAGGGTGACCCTCAGAACTAACTATCACACTTGCTATCTATCATGCTACTGGCTGGAGTCTCAGTCTCTTGTTATCCTTGTTTTTGTTTTTTACTTATTCCTATTTCTTTTTCTTTCTTCCTTTTAATGACAAAGAATTATTGCTGAAGTTGGGACACTGTATCTTTTCCAGGTCTATCTTTTTTTTTTTTGGTTTTTTCGAGACAGGGTTTCTCTGTGTAGCTTTGCGCCTTTCCTGGAACTCACTTGGTAGCCCAGGCTGGCCTCGAACTCACAGAGATCCGCCTGCCTCTGCCTCCCGAGTGCTGGGATTAAAGGCGTGCGCCACCAACGCCCGGCCAGGTCTATCATTTTATCGTGTTACAAAAGTCTGAAGACACGGGTGCCATGTACAAAAAGTTCATTCTGATGCCTTTGGGCTGTTTGTGAATTATTGGCTAAGGATTTTTTCAATTACTTTTCAAACATAGTTCATGGATTTGAAATATTAAGAAATTTCATTTTCAGATGTTCTTACTGTTTGTACCTCCTTGCTAATTTGGAAAAGAGTAATATTGCAAATATAGAAAAGCATAGAAAACTATATAACAAAACAATGTCCCATAGTTTAGCTACACATTTTCATTCTCTTTTTTTGTTGACAGATGTGATTCTGTTTAGTATTTTACTCTTGGAAATAGCAGGGCAAAGAGCGACGTACCCAGGTCTCTTTGGTTAACACCATGAGAGTGTCTAAATCTCCTGTTCTTAGTAGGTTGGTGGAGACATAAATGTGTATCTTCAGTGTAATTAGATAATGACCAATTTTCCCCACCATTATGCTAGTTTATAACTCTACCAACAGTTTATAAGAGATCATTGCTTCAGATTCTGGTCAGCTCTTGGCACTGTTGAAGTTTATTGTTGAAGTTTATTTCTGATTTCATGAGCATGACATGGCATCATGGCATGGTATTAATTTACATTTTGTAGATTACTGGTTGGGATGAATCTTTTCACTTGCTTAATACATCTGTTTGTATTTCTTTCTCTTCATATTCTTGGCATATCTTTACACTGATTTTTTTCTGATTTTTCTGAGTGTTTGTTCAACTCTGGTACCACTCCTTGGTGCTTATATTTGCCATATCTCATTTGGAACATGCCGTTTAAAAAAATTTGACCATAATTTAAAAATTCAGTCATCAATATAAGTGTTTCCTTTTTCTTTTTCTTTTTTTAAATTCAGTTGGGTCTTATTCTGTTGCCCAGGCTGGTCTCAAACCTTTAAGCTCCAGTAATCCTTCTCAACCTACTGAGTAGATGGCGCTAATAGTGTGTCCCAAACCCAGTATATTCTTTATATTTTTGTTGTTTTTGAAAAAGAGTCTTAATATTTAGAGACTAGAAGTTAGACATACAGAGAGGTAGAGGTGCCATGGCTGGGCAGTAAAGGTGGCGAATTTCTAAGATGGTCATCTTCTTCCTCAACCTCCTGACTTGTGACATAAGGCCTTGTAGGCTTTTGTCTCCCATCAGCAGAGGCCTTCAGTGTTCAGCATTGACTGTCCCAGTGGTTTTTTCAAATATATTTTAGGCTCAATTTTTCAAATTCTGCAGGATCTCTGTTGAGATTTTGTTTGGAATTATATGGGCTTTATGTATAAAGGTGAGCAAAATGATAATATAGACTAACTCCTGCTCAAGGATTCCATGTTTTTTTTCCTTTGTTTTGAACAGCTTCTCAATCTGCAGATTATGTTCTATAATTACCTCCCCTCCTCCAACCAGGCCAGTGTTACCCAGCTTTAAAAATACCATCTCTAGGGGCTGGAGAGATGGCTCACTGTTTAAAAATGCTTGCTGCTCTTCCAGAGAGCCCAAGTTCAATTCAGAGAGGCCCTGTAGGGTGGCTCAGAACTGCAAAGAACTCCAACTCTAGAGGATCTGATGCCCTCTCTGGCCTCTGGGCACCTGCACACATATAGCATATACTTGCTCTCATACACATGCATTTTAAAACATCTTTAAAAAATACTGTTTCTTGATGGAGAAATGACTCAGCCATTAAAGGCTAGGCTGACAACCAAAAAATGCAATTTCTTTATATTTTACAGTTTTTACTGTTATTATAAATGGAAGCTTTAAAAAGTACTCCCCTCCCTCCCTCCCTCTCTTCCTCCCTCCCTCCCTCCCTCCCTCCCTTCCTTCCTTCCTATCTACAGAATTTCACTAATTTAATCCTGGCTGATTTGTGACTCACTCTGTACACCAGGCTGCCCTTGAATTCATAGAGAACTGCCTGCTTTGGTCTCTTGAATGCTGGGATCAAAGATGTGCACCACTGTACCTGGCCACAAAACTCCATTTTTAATTGTTACCGATAAATAAGAATACTACAGATTTAATATGTTGCTCCATTTTTTCAACATTGGAAATCTGCTAAACTTTCTTAGAAATTGTCTACAGATTTTCTTAGAGTTTTCCAGCCTCCCCCCCCAATAATATTGTACACAAAGTAGTAAGTACTTGTGCTTACTCCTTTCCTATTCTTAAATCGTTATTTTACTGGGCTGGTCAAGCTTTCCGTACAAAGGCAAGCAGAACCAATGATAAATACATTCTTGTTTCTTGCCTAACTTTGAAGGCAATGCTTCTGACTCTCTATTAAGAAATCTAAGATGGACTCTGAGCTTTGAGTATGTACCCTTTCAGGTTAATTATAGCATCATGCTCCCAGTTTAAAACAAGTTATCGATAGGATAAATATTAGCAAGTGTGTTTTTTAACTCTTACTCTTCATTTTTACATTATTTTTATAAATAATAGATAATTATTTTAAAGACACTGCTTGGTTCAGCTTGACAATATTTTGTTTGGGTTTTTATGTCCATGATGATGAGAGTAAACTATAATTCTCCCTTGATTTGAATCAAGGTTATTTCTTGATGTGAAGTGAGTTGGGTACCTGTGCCCCTCCCCCAAATTAGTAAAACAATTAGTATAAGTGTCAGTGGATCTGTTCTCTCTTGAACTTATCTCTTTGTAAAGGTATTTGAGTCTAGGGTTGTATTTTACATGGTTGAACATAATCTATTAATAACTACTATTATGCCTCCAAATGTCCTTTAAATTCTTATTTGCTATAGAGAATCATGTGCATATATGTGGACATGACATTATTCAAATCTCTATATGACACAACTTTTATTTATTATTATATTTATTATTTATGTATTAAACTAAAGATTATACATATTGTTTATGAGAGGGATTTAGCCCGGGGGATTAGTTTAAATTCTGAACCCTTTAACATTTGGAACTTCTTAGACCAAATATGTAAGGGTGAGTACAAGTGGGGTAGTCGTTCAGTGCCAGTTTACCTGTTCTTTTAAACATGTAGAGCTTGTCAAAGTTATATGAGCTGACTAATCCTATTAGGCACAAGTGAGTTGGGGTCTGGAAGAAAGATCATATGCACAAAATCTCAAGGTGAGTGTGTAGGAAATTTGAAATTTATACTGTCCTGAAGGAAAGCTGGGCTCCTTCTACATCTTTACTGGGAAATGAATGCTGATTCCAAACCTGTTTTGAAAAATAAGCAATTATAGCCTTTTATTGTTATTACTTTTTGATATTGAGGCATGTGATATAGGATTGTCAGAGAATTGACCAGGTAAATATAAATACTACAGTGGCTCTTATGTACTGTTACATAGCTTGCATACTGCACACCACTAGGGGGCACCATCCACATGGGTTACAAAGTGATGATGCCTCTTTGGATTTTTACCACATGATGGCATTTGATACTGCAGATAGGAATGTCTAGGTTCTGAAGAAACAAAGAAGCCATTCTAATGGAGCTACACTCACTTTACAGTTAGCTAATGATGATGATGATGATGATGATGATGATGATGATAATGATAATAATAATAATAATAAATTGCAATGTTGGTCTGAGTTTTAGGATTCCTACTAGCAATACAGAGTGTGAGGCATGTTCAGGGTACATCTTGTAGCATTCATGGTTTTTATTTGTTATCCCCATTTTGTTTATTATGTAAAAGTGAGAAATGTGTTTCAGACTAGGAAAACCTCTTAGCCTCCAAATTTTAATTGGGCATTGGCTGTAGTATTAAAGAAACTGTTTGAAAAGGAAACACAAGATTTGACAATTACCGTATGGAAGAATTCTTGCAAGGGAACAGAAGAACGGAGCAAATGTTCTCTCAAAGTACTGCAGACTTTTTTCTTGTTTAATTATTATTTTTCCTTAGCTTAATGCAATTTGGAGTTCTAGTAATTAAAGGTAAATGGTACATAAGGTGAATATGATTATCTGTTTACTTGTGATGTTAGCTTTGGGAATTGTGAGCATACTAATAAGATGGAATTTCATTAACAAACACTTTATAAACACTAAGAGTAACAGAAGTGTTTTTCCCATTGTTTATTTCTGGCCATATCATGTCTATTATATTTTATGTTCTGAATGCAAAACTGCAGTATTTGGTATTTCCCTGACCCATTTGTTCTTCTGTGCTTGTTTCTATGTTTTTCTTTTCTTTTTTTCCCCAAGACAGGGTTTCTCTATGTAGCATTGGAGCCTGTCCTGGATCTCACTCTGTAGCCCAGGCTGGCCTCAGACTCACAGAGATCCTCCTGCCTGTGCTCCTGAGTGCTGGGATTAAAGGCATGTGCCACCACCGCCCGGCTGTTTCTATGTTTTTCAACTGCAGTTTTCTTTTCTTTCCCCAGGAGAAATTTTTTTCTTCGAATCCCTTTCTTCCCAGCAGTATCCATTCTCCCTGCTGGCGGTCAGTTCCTTTTCTATCAAAGTCATTTCAGTCACTGTTCTTTACAGCTCTGAAAGGAATAAATAAGAGCTGGTCTTGAATTATTATTTCTCTTTGAAGCAAGGAGAATGCAGAATATATTAAAATTCACTTTAATTTAATAAACTTCCTCCAAATACATTCAGTTTTTCTATTGCCATTAAAATTTTTATTTACACTGTCACTTTTACTTTATAATAGATTATGAAAACTTTGAACATTTTTCATGATATGCACACATGCCTGTAGTTGTAACTTTGTAGCTAAAAAGAAACAAACTATCCAAGTAAAGAGAAAAGCCGAAGAGGTCAGAGCTAAGAGCCTTAACTGCTTTCAGTTCGCTAGTCACTCCCTGAAGCAACGACTCTCCGCTCAAAAGGGGGGTTGTCCTTTTATAGAATTCTGTTCTGCCTTCTCATTGGTTGTAAGCCCAACTGCCTAACTGCCTCATCACTACTTGTTCGCCAGACCCTGGCTATGGCTTGTTAATAGCTCTGACCCCTAGGCAACTTTATTTATTAAAATATAACGTTTTAATACAAAAGAAAATATCACCACATTTCCCCTTTTCTATTTTAATAAAAGAAAAAAAAGAAAAACGCTTATAACTAACATAAGAAAAACTATATACGGAAGTACAATAACTATATACAATATATACAAGTAATAACTACCTAAACAATATCTAATATATTTTTATTTAACAAATTCAGAGAAAATAATTCTATTATCTACCCTAGTGTATCTAATTCACTTTCTATCCTAATTATTCTTCAACTATAACTAAATAATCTTCAACTCCTTCAGAGACCCAAGAAGGAAATAATATTACCTAACAAAAATAAAAACTTCCAAAAAAATTGTGAGTTGATAGAAACAGCCAGCCGCCTGGACAGTCACCTGAGGTTTCTCCGCAGAGTTGGGGCATCATCTTCAACCTATAGGCTTAGTGTATCTGACAGACTTATTTGTGAAGTAGGATGTACACAAGGTCAATAGTTCAACCTCACCTTGGGTGAGAGCAGTCCATGTACCAGAAACACCTGAATTCCATTAGTGTCATGTCATGATTCAGGATTATACATTCTGGAAATTGTTGATGGTTTTTTAATTCAGCTGTCCATTCTTCTTGACCGTGTATGTATGGCTTCATCTCAGCATCCTGTTCTTCTCCACATCCCTCTATTAAATGCCAGTCTGCTATTGAGAGGCGTGAGCTTAGTTACTCTTCCAGAATAACTGTTTCAGCTGCTGGTCCATTGCACATCAGAAGCTATCGGCCCACTGCCTGTTCAGCTGCCTTCAAAGAAAAAGGCACTGTACCTTTTCCAGATTGCAAAGGCTACTTCAGGGATGGAGCCATATTGTCCTGGTCTCAGAAGATGCCTTTTGAAAAAGCCATAACCATACTTGTTTTGGCAAGAATCAGTAGTCCTTTGTAATTCTTCGTTTCATTTCTGTCTGTCCATTCAGTCCGGTTGATTCGAGGATACTTTGTTGTCCAGTGGCCAATTTTTGCCACAATGAAAGTTAACTGCATATGCAGTTTCTTCAATGCCCATATTTTCTCTGAAGTAGATTGGTATTGCCAGGAGCCGACATGTTTCATAGTCATAACAAAAAAATTTTCTAAGTTATTAAAACATTTTAAATGCCATATTCTGTAGATCTCTGAAGGGTTTGAAGATGACCGGTCTATCCAAAATATATCTACTCTATCTTGAAAACATACCTAATATGACTACAAGTTTTCTTATTATGTCTAACCACTAACTTTAATTTCTTTATATCCTAATAGTTGTTAACAGTAACATTCAAGAATCAAAAAAATGTATTACATTGTTAAATGAACGGTATAAACACAGTTAGAAAAAGATACAGATAACAACTTCTAACAATATCAATTTCAACATATATAATTTGTATACAACATAAAACAATCCAATTCAATGTAAAGTATTTAAAACTAGTAACTGTCTTTTTCTTTTTTCTTTTCCTTTTTCCGTTTTTTTTTATATATATAAACAAGAACCGTAAATCTAAACTCCTTTGCTTAGCCCTTTTCTTAACCCTTGATAACCAGTTGTAACCAACCCCTCTAAACAATGAAAATTATCCCAGACCTAAAACCCATTAAAAGACCAAAAAAAACCACCCGTCCCACACCACCTTTTTGGGAATGTGGGATACCAAAGTTCAAGATTTATTTCATGTCCTTATTCAAATAGTCTTTTGGACTGGATCATCTCAGTCATCCCTCTCAAAATTGTTCTAAGCACTTTGTAGTTCAAAGCTGATCTGTAGATGATGTTTGTCAGCTTAGTGATGTCATTATTGTCCACATGGAATTGTTGTTGTTGTTGTGGGGGCCCATTTTCTTCCTGGAGTCTCCAGTTGATGCCAGGCCTGGCCGTTATTTCCTGCAGGAAACTGATAAAAGACTCGAACACAAAGACATATATACAGATAATATTCATACCTTAAGAAAAGTTTAAAGAATCAGAATAGAATCAAGGAGTTGAGATTAGTAATAGAATAGTCCCTTAATTAATTTTGCTTTCTTCTGTCCCATAGCAGAAGATGGCCCTTCTGGCATGATACAGGGAGTTTGCATTTTCCTTTTAACAAACATGCTTGAGTTTAAAGAAGGAGAGGCCATTCTCCAACTCCAAAGTCAGCCTTAAATTATAATTGAACTGGGACTATTAGAAGATGAATAGTGTTAAATTTCCTTAGAGAAGAATAAAAACAAACATTTAAGGAGATATAAAATTTTTTTTAAATGATATACCAATAGGCCATTTTACTCTGTTTTCTTTTTTGGACTCACTTTTATATAAATAATGTCTGTAACTGTGGCAAAATTTCTGATATTTCAAAAACAAAAGTGTTACTGAAATATTTCTATTCAGTGAAGAAAAGCTAAAAAAAAGTCAACATTTTCTCCTTGGAGTTAAAAAACTATTGCATAGATTCCCAGGGAATTCTTGGAGTTACCCTTAAACACCACACTCCTATGCATCTGTGCATAGGGTCCTCAACTTATGTCTTGAAGGCTAAATTGCTGGACCACTGACACATTTCCCCAGAATAACCATAGATGGTGGAGAGTGGTTATGTCTCTTTACAGACTGGCATTCTCATGTTGGTATGTATCATCATGCCTAATTTCTATGACCAGGTTGCTTAAATGAGTTGGGCATCCTATGATAGTTAACAGGGTGAGATGAGTGGGATCTGTCGTAGGGAGTGACCTTGAACTTAAATGTGAAGGGGAGTGTGAAGGAAGGGTGTCACAGTGAAGTTAGTTGGCCACAGCAAATGTATGCAAATGTAGCAGACTTTAGTTCCTTTAAGAAAGGACCTAAAGGACACAGAGATTTACTGTCTCACAAAGAAATCCAAGAAGGTAGGAAGTGCAGAAACATCATGTCTTCTTCATTCTTCGGCCTACCTGTTTTCCAAGTCTGACCCCATGCTCCCTACCTCGTCTTATTTACCTCATGGTGCTCTAGAATTTGGGTCAAGGACATCCTTTCCCTGTTCCTCTTTCTTTCTCTATTACACATTTCTGCTGTATTGATTATCTTTTCTACCCACATCTGAATACTGTTCCTGGAGGCAACTGCATTGGAGCTCTCCATTTCTATTTTGTGTAGTTAAACTGGTGAACACAACATATTTATGAATCAAAGTGTATTTTGTTTCCCTCTGGGTCCGAGGCAAATAATACTCAAAGCTTTTTAAGTTGTTATAACAGCAGTACTCAGGATTCCTGTGTTTGTGAAACTGGCTTTGGTCTGCTGGCATTCAGCCTTGACTCCTAACCTAAATTCTGTAGCTCTGATTTTTAAGTTTGCTCTTCACCTGAAAGTTGAATTCCAGAGTCCCTACATTCTGTTTAAAATGAAATCTCAAAAACGAATAATTAAAAGAAACTGTTATTTCTGGTTTAATCTTTTATGAAAGGATCAATAGTAAATTATTGGTGAGTTATTCATGTCTTGTTCAAGACGTTAAAATGCTGGGAAAGTGGCAGCTAGATCAGTATCTTTATTTTTACTTGACTGACTTGGTTGGAGGAGATTTCAAGCTCAGTCAGTTTATCTCAAGTAATGTGTGGTAAGGGGAGGACTCATGCCATGAGAGCTAGATGGCAGCTTAGGATCCAAGGCAGATCTAGACATTTGGGCAATAGGTGTTTGTTGATTTTGGGTTACTTTACTTCACCAGTGCCTATGCCCATGTCTCCACTGTCCAACGGTGTTCCTTATGCTCTGTTCCTCTCTGCTCTGATGCCTTCTGCTTACTCAAATTCAGCTTTCACATATTACTCTATCCTGTACTCTTCTATAAACCTTTCTTGGCCTTTTCTGATATTTATTTATATATCTCTACCTATGTATGAGTTTATAGATACATATAATATATAACAAGTTTTAAATTTCAAAGTAGCAGTTGATTTTTTTTTGCATATCAAAAAGTATATTGTAGACTACTGACTAGACTGTGAATTGGCTTCTGTGAGCCAAGCGTCCCCTTGGTCCAATCATCCAAGGCTACCTTAACTTTGCAGTGGGCTGCCTTAGGCTTGTCACTGTACATAAGCTGTAAGCTTGGGGCAGTTTCTGTTTGAAGAGGCTGCTGGCAATGTGGGCACAATGAGTCACACCCTCTGTTTTGTAGAATCTCTAATTTCTTATTTATATATACATATTTAAACGTCTAACCTAACCATTGTTTACAACAATGACTTACAAGTACATGATTCTGATGTACTTCAACATCCATGAAACAAATTACGTTCAGTAGAGTTTTGGTGTTAAGTGAATTTTACTGTATTCCATTAGCTTGAAAATTGATAATTTCTCTATGTAGTTTATCTTAATGAGGACTAACAATTTATGTCTGTCAGGACACACTGATCCCCAACAGCAATCAGTCATTTCTGTGGTAAGAGATCTTGGAGTTTTAGAGCTATGTCCACCCAACCCTATTTTCTTGGGATGTGAAAGAACAGATGGTGAAGGACTTCTGCACGTTACCATCCAGGATCTTGTACTGTGTTTTAAGTTAATAGTTGGAGTCAGTCACATTTCCATTGATGAACAATTAACTGTTAAAATGTATACTCATGTTAGGAAGAAAAGGTGTGATCAGCTCAGTATGATGAACTTTTCCTTAGACGCAGTCATAGAAGTAGAGGTAATCATACAGGAAGAATCTGGAGATTTTCACACATCAATTTAGTAATGACTCTTTAGGATGCAAGTTGTTTAATTATAATGCAATTAAATTTCTAGAAGTAAATACTTCATAGTTCTTACTATCATACTTTCCCTGTCCAACCTTAATAAACTTGCTGGCTACTGCCAGTTGTGATAACATGGTGAATATGGGTTGTTCATAAGCAATCAAAAGACTTATATTATGCAGAATTTAGTCTATGATCACAACTTAATTAAGTGATCCATAAACAAAGAAACACTTCAGAATTCAGGGAAAAAACAACTCACTGTAAAAAAATGCCAATCTGTCTAGGAATAATTCATAAGAGCAATGAGCAAATAAAACTGAATGTTAAGGAAACTACAATATCATAATTTGCAGAATGTAGCTGAAACAGGGCTCAGAGATCCATTTCCTTTTTTGGTTTTAAAATTTATTTCTAGTTTTCAAGACAGGGTTTCTCTGTGTAGCCCTGGCTATCCTGAAACTCGCTCTGCACACCAGGCTGGCCTCATCTCAGAGATCCACCTGCCTCTACCTCCCGTGTGGCACCATGGCTAGAGCCCATTTACATTTTTAAATGGTTATAATAGAAGAGTTCTTTCAGTTCAGTGATTTGGGCTTCTGCCATCAGAAGTCAGAGAAAGAAGCACCCAATATAAATGTAAAGAAATAATAAAGACCAGAAATAAATGGAATTAAAATCAGACAAACATTATATAAAGTCAATAAAAATCCCAAAGCTGGTTCTTTGAAAATACAAATAATGGTTATAAACATCGGACTAGACTCACCAAGACAAAGATAAGAAGTCAACCAGTGTCCAGACTGAGAGGGGATCAGTGCAGACACCAGTGCATGTTTACCAGCTTTATGTCACCATACACAGTGGTGTTCGCAACCTTCCTGAGACTGTGACCCCTTAATACAGTTCCTCATGGCCTGGGGACCTCCAACTATAAAATTATTTCATTACTACATCATAACTGTAATTTAGCTAATTGTGAATCATAATGTAAACATCTGCTATGCAGTCTATCTGATATATGACCCTCAGAGGGGTCATGACCCACAGGTTGAAAACTGCTGGTTTAGATGAAGCAGACAAATCCCTGAAAGATTACCAAATTACCAAATGAACCAAAAGATAATTAAAATGATTAGTATCTATTAAAGCACTCGAATTCATAAATTGAAATTTCATTAAAAAACTCTATAAAGCATAAAAAAGGAAACACACTCAACTTTACAAAAGCTACTTCTAGAAAACAAAAGGCCAAACCCACAACACAGAGCTCATTATATTAACCAAGTTTCCAAACCAGATATTACAGAAAAGGAAAGCACAGATCAATACGACTTATGAGATAGACATGCAAATCCTTAACAAAATATAAAGAAACACGAGGTTAGGCATGTAATGCGTCAAATGACGCATTATCATTCTTGAGACTGATAACATTAGTTTTCATAACATAATTCTTGTAGTTTACTTCTACAAGAAGTTTGATATATATTCAGGATGAATTTTCTCTCATTTATTTTTTTTAAATCCTTCCCATTAGCATTGATATTAAACTTAGTTGAAAAGCAGTTTCATAACATAAGAAAACAGAATAATGGAAAAAAATTACTATCTGCTTTTCTGTTCTGGAATAAATTTTTGGCTAAAAGCCACACTCAGAACCAGTACACATCTTTTGAAAATTCAAAGTATAATTGCTTGTTCATAGTATAAAATGTAAGTTATGCAAACAAGCAAAAATATAGAATAATGTAATCCAAATCTCATGTGCAGAGAAAATGGTAATTAAGCTCTTGATGGATGTTCTGTGTGCTATAATTTAATAGGAGCTATGCCAGGGCAAGTGTTCCAGGCCAAATCAATTGCTTGTGAGTTGTGACTCTGGGCAACATGGACTCAGGATGTTGACCACGAGAGTAAGACTCCCGAGTCCCACTTCTCTCTGTAGAGAATGTGGAAACCAGGTTAGACTTCCGCATGGTTCCTTCCCGCTGTGTCTATGAATCCATGCCTGATGGTGTGGAGATAAAGATTAAGTCCACTCTGAGCAGAAGGTGGCAGTGTTGCTGAAGAAAACGCCTGGGTTTTAATCCTATTAAAGGCAGGTGGATTGTTATACATGGTGTTTCTACCTTGATATAATTAGTACTGTGGCAAATTAGTGACAAGCCACTAATTTAGCAGGATTATGATATCTGATACAACAGGTACATGTTTTCTTGAGACTGATAACATCATTATCTATGGCACTGCTTTACTGTGAAATGAGACTGAATCAAATGTGAGCACAGAAGGTACACACAAATACAGTGGTCTTGCTAAGCCCCACACTTCCAGGCAAGTCACAGTTAGTCTAATGTATTAGTTCAGGTGGTTTTGGAACAGTTTGCCTGTCTATTAGTAAGTGACAGCTTCCTTGTATTATGTACTTGCAGCAATTCGTCATGGATATTTTTAGCGAGGTAAAGTTTTTCATTTGTGATTTCCAACTTCTTGAGGTGAAGGAGCATTCAAGCATATATATTTTAATGGACTCTAGACAGCTTATCTTTAATACACTGTAATAAAATTTAACAATTTGGTCTTTTTTCCTGTATCTTAAAAATATCTAAGTCCAGGTGTGGTATCTAACACCTTTATTCTCAGCACATGGAAGGCAGAGGTGGGCTGATTTCTGTGATTGAAGGCCAGTCTGAGCTACATAGAGTTTGAGGGCATGCAGGACTACATAGCAAAATCCCGTCTACAAACAAACAAACAAACAAACAAACAAACAAACAAACAAACAATCTTAGCAGGATTAAGTACTTAAAGTGGGGTTAAAATCTTACATTTAAATGCACATTGTATGTAGCAGAACATACTAGAAGATGATAATTTGATAGCTGATTGTAAGGGCAATTTTTCTTAAGGGCAAGATTTTCCTAAAGCTGCAAAAAAAGTAATGTCTTACTTGTATCAAATCTCAGGGTTCTTTGGGTTCTTAGGTTAGGTATACCCTGGTCCTAATCTCTTTGGGCTTCTGTGATGGAAATCTGGATATTAGGAAGTTTATAAACCCCAAATTTATTTCTCATATTCTGGAGGCTGGGAAGACCAAACTCAAGGTGCACACAGATTTGGTGTCTGTTGAGGCCTTACTTTCTTCATTCATGGTCGGCACCTTCTGTGCCCTTCTGCAAAGGGTAAGGGAGTGCCCTCAAGTCTCCTTTTTATGGTGACTCTATTCCTGTGCTCCAATCTACTCCTAAAAGCCTCAGCTTCTCATCCCATCACCTTAAGGTTTCACTTCATGAATTTACAGGAGGCACAAACATTTAGATCAGCACAATTAGTTTTATGGGGATATACTTTCCTCTGAGCAGTTCTGGGAATAAGAGATAACACACACACACACACACACACACACACACACACACACACACACACACACA
>CABHPH010094361.1:13834-37360 GCA_902168325.1 Peromyscus nudipes
ACACACACACACACACACACACACACACACACACACACACACACACAGACAAACTCCAGATTAAGTTGTCTTTTTGGCTCTCTGGAAAACTTTTGGGAACGATCAAAGATAATGGCTATGCCAATCATAAAGCATGCACATTGTATGTGAACGCTTATGCTCTTACAACTCTCTTGCTTTGTTTGGAGTGGTGCCATCTCCATGAAGCTCCTAGGAACTTGGCAGAATCCTATGCAGAGGATGTGTGGGGGCCCCTCCAACTTGAGGGTCAAAGCTTCCTTTCCTCCCACCCCTTGGCTCTACTCTCTGCAGGGCTCCACGTACTTCTCAGTTGCCCTGGCTCTTCTAGAGGGAGCACTGTTGTTCCATCCTAGATAACACCTCGTTTCCTCCTCTGTGAAGATGATTCTACATTTTGGTATTCATTTATAGAATCACTCTATATCTAAATTACATATTCCCCTATCTGTGTAACTTCCTATTTTGTTCTATTTGTTTCATTCAAACGAGCATCAATGATGAATGAAAATGGCCCTCATAGACAAATGTACTTTAATGCTTGGTCCCCAGTTGGAGGAACTATTAAGAGGTGTGGCCTTGTTGGAGGGTGTGTATCACTGGGGGTGGGCTTTGATGTTTCCAGTTAGCTCTCTTGCTTGTGGATCAAATGTAAACTCTCAGCACCATGGCTGTCTGCTTGCTTCCATTTGCCCTACCATGGTGGCCATGGACTCACTCTGAAACTGTGAGTCCCAGGTATTCTTTCTTCTATACATTGCCTTGATGGTGATGTCCTCACAGCCATAAGACAGTAACTGAGATACCTTCCTTAAGGCTTCCCATTTTGACTGGTGGCACCTGACTGCTGAGTCCTTGCTGTTGTGTTATTTCTCACCTCAAGGTGGTTTTTTTTTTTTTTGACAGTTAATGCCCATAATGATTTTCACACTGATAAACACGTTACCAACTTGCTCAGTGCCTCCAGCTCTCTTCTGTCACTCTCTCTGTGATGGCATTCCGATCCTGTTTACCACTCCCCTGCCCCTTCCCTACACACTCCCTACTTCTTGTTCAATACAACAGCACTCACTGCCTTCTAATAACTACACATTGTTCTTACCGATTTTGTTGTTGCTTGTCTTTCTCCATCAGGATACAGACCCCATGAGGGCAAGACTCTGTCCTTTTTGTCCATGTCTCCATTTTCAGTGACTAAAAAGCACCGTTAGAGGGGAATTCACAGTGGCTGCTGAATGAGGATGAGTGTGCATTTGCTCAAGGGTGTTTCCAAGTGGTTAGAAAAATTTTCTTTTTTATGCAATTTCTTCAAAATATCAGAAGAAATGCACATGCAGTAAAGACTGTGACACATTTAAGGCATGATAGAAGTTTAAAAAATATTTCAGAAATATTCCTTGTATCACTAGTGCAACCAAGGCTGGGGATATAGTTCAGTTACAGAGTGATTGTTTAGGATGTACAAGTCACTACTTTACATCTCCAGTACTACAAAATAGAACAATACAACAAAGCAATAACCAAAAATCCTGCTGCACAGAACAATTAAAGAAAAATTAGAGAAAACTATGAGGCAGTTGAATTGAATTCATAGCCTGCTGTTACTTTTTTTGACTTCTTAATTTTTGTTTTATTTTAATTATTTCAATTGTAACATTACTTATAGGTTTGTCCAAAACATGTATATAATTATGTGATGATAAAATTAGGGTTTTATCATTTCCTTAAACTTTTGTTTTAATTTTCAGCCAACATGTAGTAATCATACATATTTATAAAGTATACTACAGTATATTAATTCAAATACATAAACAGGCATACTTATATGGTACAGTGTAACATTAATACAAGTACAGAACGTTTACTGATTAAATCACAGCAATTAATATATACAGTTTCTTATCATTACTTCAGGTTTGTACCATTGTAGCTCTTTCTTTCAATTATTCTTTTTTAACTTTCTTTTTATTATTCTTTGTGTCTTTCACATCATGCATCTCCATCCCATTCATTTTCCCATTCCTTCATATTTGACCTCTGCCTTTGCAACCTTCCTCCCAAAATAAAGTAAAATAAAATTTAAGAGAAAAAAAGAAGAAAAAACAAAACAAAACAAAACGAACAAAAAGGAAAAAAGCAACTTTATCATGGAAGCTGTAGTGCGACACAGTGAGTCACACAGTAAACCCTTTTATCCATATGTTTTTCCTTGCAAGTGTTCATTACAAAGAGTCATTGGTCTGGTTCGAGGCCTTTGGCTTCTGCTACACTATGCTGGGCCCTCACTGGGACTCCTCCTGGTTATCCTGTTGTTGCCCTGTGTCATGGAGATCCTGCAACTTTGAGTCTGCAGGATTGGTCCCTTTTTGTGTTCCAGCAGAAAACAGATTGATGGATATTGGGGTGGACCAACTCATAACCCTGATTCTGGGCCTGGATAGTTGCAAGGTTAGTTAGCCTGCCAGCTTTCCCTTGTCCTCATCACCAGGGTGAACTCTACATTTTCCTGGCTAGTTCATCCCTTGCAGGGTTGAGCAAGGGGCGGGGCCAGTTCTCCTGCTTTCATGACCTCAGGGTTGGTTCTCTCACACCTACACCTTCAGTGCCAGCTCTACAGTATTGCCCAGGAATGGTGTAGGGGTCACTCTCCTGAGTGCTGCAGCTCATGAGGGGCAGGGCCAGCTCTCCTGCTCTTATGATCTCAGGGCCAGCTCTCCCACCTGCCTCAGGCGTTGATGGGTATGGGAGGGGGGTATAGGGAAGGGCATCTCTCCCCTGTCCATGCTGCCACATGACCTATGAGTAATGAGGACAGCTCTCCCATGCTCACAACTTCAGGGCTGGCTCACCCATACCTCAACCAACAGGGTTGGCTCTATTGTGCTGCCCAGATGAGTGCAGGGCCTGCTCTTCTGAGTGTTGCAGCTGATATGGGTGGGGCAGGGGCAGCTCTCTTGCTCTTATGACCTCAGGGCTAGCTCTCCTACCTGTCTCAGGCATTGATGGTGGGGACATCTCTCCCCCACCTATGCTGCCATATGGCAGATGAGGGGTGGGGCCAAGTCTCCTACGTTCTCATTGATGTGGTTGGGTCACCTGTGCCCTGTCAACAGGCTTAGCTCTGCTGTGCTGCCGAATGAGGGCCTGCTTTCTCAAGTGTTGCAGCTGGTAAAGGGGTCAGCTCCCTCGCCAGCTGGAAGCAGTAGGGGCAAGGGGGAGGCTGAAAGGTTAATGGTGGATGATTTTCACACATATGTTAAGGCTTTGATAGCTTTGAATCTTTTAGATGATGACTTTATTATTCTCTACTCATGTTTCCTCTACTGGGCCGCACTGATTCTTGGCCAGTCAGACAATGCATTGGGTAGCATTGTTAGGAGGAGTTAGTCACCACATTCCCTTTCTTTTCTTCCCCTCAACCTTGAAAAGTGCAAGATATGGGACATATGTCACAGCTTGCCAGCCCATCTGTAAACTGCTGGCTCACTTGTCCTTTTGCTGGATCTAAATTACATGCTTAAGAGCTATTAAGTTAAAATTCTATACTTAAAGAATAATTATTTTGAAGGTATTTTACTATAAGCTGAAAGGCAAGGAAAACTGTTTCCCGATAGCATGAGCTCAAAACAAACTGGAAAACATTCTTTTCCCTAGAAATACCATTTATAAATTAGACTGATTCCAAGATTCTCCATTCTTTGACCAAACTCTTTACAGTCTGGTCTTTAAGCTTTCCTCGTTCCTGAAGTGTAACTCAAAGTTGCTCTGCTTTGTCCCTGAAAATAAAGCAATGCCTAGTTTCTTTCCATTGTAAAGCACTTTGACAAAACTCATGTTTGAATGTCTTGCATTTCCAGGAGTTCAGAAGCCAGCAGAAGAGTGAGATATTGTAGTCGTAGGTTTTCTTGTGTCCCACCTGGTCCTGTAGCCACTGAGACCCAAGTAAATACACAGAGGCTTATATCAATTATAAATTGTATGGCCATGGTCTGTGGCTCAGTCTTCTTACTAGCTAGCTCTTATAACTAAACTCAGCCCATTTCTATTAATCTATATGTCACCACATGTTCCGTGGCTTTACCTGTGTGCCATTACATGCTGCTCCCTTGACAGCAAGATGGCATCTCCTCCGCCTCTGCCTTTCTTCCTCCTGTCTATCTGCTTGTATTTCCTGCCTGCCTACAAGCTGCCTTGCCATAGGCCAGTACAGCTTTATTTATCAACCAATCAGAGCAGCACATTTTCACAGCATATAGAAAGATATCCCACAGCACTTCCCCTTTTCTGTCTAATAAAAAAGGAAGGTTTTAACTTTAACATAGTAAAATTACATATAACAAAACAGTTATCAAGCAAGACTTACAGTTACAATATCTAGTCTACTTGGCAAATTTAAAAAAATATTCTATATATCCTATATTTGTTAAAGTTTCATATCTAATTAATCTTTTATTATAACCAAGGAAAATTATAACTATCTAGTCTTCAACTACATCAAAGACCTCAGAAGGATATAATATTACCTAAGTAAACAGGAAATGCATTGTAAGCAACTTCCAAAGTTCTGGATATGACAGAGACAGCTGCCTGCCTGGACAGTGACCCAAAGTTCCTCTGCAATGTTAGGGCATCCGTCTTCAGCCTAGAGTCTCTCAGTCGCTTCTCCCTCTGTCCTGTAGAATGTCTGTCAGTCTCCTCTGTGAAGCAGGAACCTGGAGGACCAACTCGTCTTTCAAAGTTCAGTGGTCACCTTCCTGTGGGTCCTGCATGTCCAGTTTATATAACATCCTGTCAGGCAGTCCAGGCAAGAGCAGTTTCTTGCCCAAATGGCTATTTTTGCCAAGGAGAAGATAAACTCCATACGGAGTGTCTTTGATTTAATAACAGATTTTTTTCTTTTTCTTTTTCTCTTTCTTTTTTATGACTATGAGACACGTCTGCTCTTGGCAGCACCAATCCATTTCAAAGAAGATATGGGCGTTGAAGAACCTCCACATGGAGTTTACTTTCATTGTGGTAAAAGTTAGCCACTGGGCAAGAAAGTGCCCTCACATTGACTGCTGACAGTATGCTGTCCAAAATGGACAAACAGGACCCACAAAAAAAAAGAAAGAAAAAGAGGATATAGATAAGAGGTAGATTATTGAATCTACTCAAAAAAAAGACATAGAAATGATAAAATAAAGGGTAGATTATTGAATCTACTGTGAAAAGAAAGAAGAGAGGATATAGATATGATATAGATAAAAAGGTAGATTATTGAATCTAGTTTTACAAATCAATTACTAGTTTTAAGTATTTTACATTGGATTAGATTTTTATATATTGTATACAAGTTATGTATATTGCTACAAATTTGAGATTGATTTATATAGAGATGATAAGATAAAAAAGTAGGTTATTGAATCTACTTTTAGAAAGCAACTACTAGTTTTAAATATTTTACATTGGATTAGATTTTTGTATATCGTATAGAAATTATATATATTGATACAAATTTGAGATTGATTTTGTTAGAAAATACTGTACATATATTTATAATCTTGTTATACTATACAGTTCATTTAATAATGTAATACAATTTGCTAATCCTTGAAAATTATTATTACCAACTATAAGGATATAAAGAAATGAAAATTAGTAGTTAGCCATTATAATCAAACTTGTAGTCATATTAGGTATGTTTTCAAGGTCAAGCAAAGATATATTTTAGATAAACATGTCATCTTCAAACCCTTCAGAGATCTACAGAATATAGCATTTAAGGTGTTTTAATAACATAGATTTTTCTCTTTTTTTTTTATGACTATGAGACTGGTCTGCTGTTGACAGCACCAATCTACTTCAGAGAAGATGATAGGCATTGAAGAAACACCATATGACGTTTACTTCTATTGTGGCAAAAGTTAGCCAGTGGGCAAGAAAGTGCCCTCATATCAACTGCTGACAGTATGCTGTCCAAAATGGACAAGCAGGTCAAAAAACAAAGGGCTGTCTATCCTTGCCAAGACAAGTTAGGAAGGCTCTTTAGAAAATCCTGCTTCACAAATGAGTCTGTCAGATATGCTAAGCCTATAGGCTGAAGATGATGCCCCAATGTGCAGAGAAACCTTGGGTGCCTGTCCAGGCAGCTGGCTGTTTCTGTCATTTCTCACATTTTTTGGAAGTCGCTTGTTTGCACTTCCTGTTTTTCTAGGTAATATTATTTCCTTCTTGGGAAAAAGATTAGATAGTTACAGTTTTCTTTGTTAAGAAATTTCAGAAAAGAAACTCACTAAGAGGTATAAAGTGTATAAAGTTTGAAAGACATCAAAAGATAGTTTTCTGTTGGTAATACAAGTTAGAATAGAAAGTGAATTAGGTACATTTTGGACTCACCAAAATAGGATATATAATGGAATATTTTCACTGAATTTGTCAAATGCAAGTGGACTAGATATTGTTGATGTATTTATTGCTTGTATATATTATATATAGTTATTGTACTTACTGTATATAGTTTTTCTTATATTAGTTATAATTTTTTATTTTAGACAAAAAGGGGAAATGAGTGAGGTATTGTGACCCCCATTACTGTGTCCCCCAATAAAAATTGCCTGGAGATCAGAGGAAAAGGCCAGCCACTGTACAGAAGTCAGGCAATGGCAGCTCACGCCTTTAATCCTATCACTCGGGAGGCAGGGATCTGTCTGGATCTCTGTGAGTTCAAGTCCACACTGGGGAACAGAGCCAAGGGTGGTGACATACACACCTTTAATCCCATCACTAACCATAGAAGTCTTGAGGTTTGTATAGACAGACAGGAAATGACATAGCTGGGCAGGAAGAGGAAGTGATGTAGCTGGGCTGAGAGAGCCAATGAGAGGACAGAACAGAAAGGCATATAGGCGTGGGTAGACAGGAAGTTGTGGTGGTATTGTGTTCCCCAAAATATTGTGTATGCTAATAAACTTATCTGGGGTCAGAGAACAGGACAGCCACAATATTAAACATAGAGGTTAGGCAGTGGTAGCATACGCCTTTAATCCTAGCATTTCAGAGACAGACATCCCTCTGGATCTCTGTGAGTTCAAGGCCACATTGGAAACGGCTAGGCACGGTGATACACACCTTTAATCCCAGAAAGCCACACCTTTAATCCCAGGGAGTGGTAGTAGAAAGCAGAAAGGTATATAAAGCGTGAGGACCAGAAACTAGAAGCATTTGGCCTGAGCAGGCCTTTGGCCTGGAGAAGCATGTGGCTGGTTAAGCATTCAGGCTTCTAGCAGTAGTTCAGCTGAGACCCATTCTGGATGAGGGCTCGGGGCATCCAGTCTGAGGAAACAAGATCAGCTGAGAAGTTGGCCAGGTGAGGTTAGTTGTGGCTTGTTCTGTCTCTCTGACCTTCCAGTGTTCACCCCAATACCTGGCCCGGGTTTGTTTTATTAATAAGAACTTCTAAGACTCATGCTACAGGAAGTAGCTTGCTTTGGAGACAGAGGTGTCGGTGCGGTGAGGTTAGCTTGTGGCTTTTCCTATTCCTCTGATCTCTCTCAGGCTTTAATCCCAACTTCTGGCTCCAAGTTTTTTTATTTAATAAGACCATTTAGAAATTCTTCTACAAGGTATGTTCACCAGTAACAGAGAATGTTGACTACTAAGGAAGGCTGAGATGGCTCATGGGCAGGGCTGAGCTAGAACTAACAGAACTAAACAACTGGTCGATTGGGTGAAGAACAGTGGTGCTGTGTTCAGGTTATTGGGAGGATAATGCTCATTAACCAAAGCTAGCATACTGTTTTTCTGGTGCAAGATGGTTGCTTTTCATTGGGAAAGGAAGAAATGCTGAATTTGATGTACTTTTAGGTGTGCACCAGAGAGCATATTTGTAGTAGGCCATGAATGTCACCTTTTCAAGTTTATGAACGTTGTTACATAAGCCATGGAAGGTGAGGAATGATGTCTGAAGTCTTTTGTTCTTCACCTTTTCTCTCAGCATTTTACTAGAGCTGTCTTCCAAGCTCTAGTAAAATGCTGAGCACATCATAGGTGTTTGTGGTGGTATTTTGTTTGTTCTCTAACAAATAAAGCTTTCCTGGAGAACAGAGAGCAGAGCTAGCCTTAGTTAGCCATAGAAGCCAGGCAGTGGTGGCACACACCTTTAATCCCAGAAGTTGGGAAGTACAGACAGGAAGTGATATGGCTGGGCAGAGAGAGGAATATAAGGTGGGAGGAGACAGGAGCCCCTTTCAGGTGACGAGTTGGTGAGGTAAGAGGTGACTGTGGCTTGCTCTTTTGTCTCTCTGATCTTTCAGCATTTACTCTGATATCTGGCTCCAGGTTTTTATTCTTAAAGAACAATTAGGATTCCCACTACAGGTGTTCCATAGATATATATGTATTGGCTGATAAATAAATAGATAAAAATATTTTATTATGGTAGCCAGGTTCTGAGTGAGAAAGTATGGTTTAATCCTAAAATTGCTGATTAAAAAGCTTCCAAGTTGCAAGCATGAGGGATCTTGTCAGATCCTTAGCACCCATTTAAAAAAAAAAGCAAGACACACTGTTGCATACTTGTAATCCCAGAGCTGGGAAAGCAGAAACAACAGGATTACTGGGTACTATTCGCCAGCCATCTAGCTAAATTGTATTTAAAAATATAATGTGGGGAATAATTGATGCAAACACTTTGACCTCTACACACCTGCTTGCATTTATGTATGTGCATGCATGCGCATGAACACACACACACACACACACACACACACACACACAGCATCTAAAATTTCCTTTCAGGAGGAATGAAATTCCCTCTAGTTGAATCCTTTGGATTACTATGACAGATATGACTATTAGCATGTAGATATTGACAGCTAGTAACATGTAATGATGTCTAGGTGAGTGGGTGGAATACATTAAAGGATCAGACTATTATTAGTTAACATATTCTTTATTTAATTAGTTCCTTAGGAAAGAGCTACAGTTTAATATTACAGTGTACTCCAGAAGGATGTGCAATCCTTAAAAAGTAAATAATACAGAAAAAAAGAAAGGATAAATGGGTTTTGAAGGGAGAAGAACAAGGAAAAGACTTGGAAAGCTGGGTCAGTGACTGCTCAGTACACTAGTGATTCTGGGCTCATGAGATGTGAAGCGGGGCTGGAGGGAAGGTAGGAAGAGCTGTGCTGGGCAGACAGAACCAAGAGGCATTCACCACAGAGAATGAACAGGGTGATTTAGTTCACAGTGTCCTCTGCCTTCAGTTAAGAACAGTTGAAAGTGCAGCATCATTTACAGTGGAAAGGCTATGAGGCTTGGAGTCAGGTGACCTAGCTGCCCCTCTTACTGCTACCGGAGACAGTCATGTGACCTCACAGCACCTCTGTGAGCCAAGCTGGCATGATGGAGAGATGGTGGAGATACAGAAAATCTTGATTAAATCTTGGCACTTTTTTTTTTTTTAAAAAGAAAGCTGTGTACCCTTAGAGAACTTAAATTTACTGATCTTAGTTTCCAAACTGAAAATATCATTGTCTTGCACTTTCTAAAAGGATACATGTTACGACAGATTTAAAGCAGCCAGTGGATACCAAGATCTCACTTCATATCCATCCTCCCCTTGATATTCCAAATTTGTGAACCGAGAGAGCTAGCCTAGGTGCATTGCACCTCTACCCTCTATGTTTCTTTTAAGAAATGATTCTATGAATCCTTGAAATCCTTCCTCCCACTTTTCTGCTAAAAAGTTTCCAGGAATCATAAATTAATGCAGCCAGGAAAATGAGTCAAATAAGTGATTTCCTTCTCTCCCTCATTTAACACGTGTGTGGTCTCTTTATCCTCCCCTTCCTTTCCCTGCACTTTAGATACTGCCAAAGAAAAGAAAATCCAGACTTTACTCAGGACCACTGATGCACGGACAGGGCCCATAGCAGTGGGATTCTGCAGTAGAGAGAATGAGGTTAACCTTGAACAAACATGGAAGCTGAGGAGCAGGAAGGGAGTCAGTGACTAGAAAGTCACTAGGAGGAAATACCAAGGCTTCAGCAGGGTTCTAACAGGACGCTTGCTGAAGATAGCTGGGGGTGGTAAGGCCAGAGTTGGGGGTAGGAGAGCTGGCAGAGGTGAGAAACCAGTGTTTGCATTTCAAGGTTTCTTTATAAGCCAAATTGCAGGGTATTTTTGTTCAAACTAGATTTTGTAAGATGGGCCTCAGAAAAGGTTCAGGAGCCTGACTGATGTTTGATCAAGCAAAGAATCTTTGTCAATGTGCTAAAGGCAGATGGCAATTGTGCCTTTCACAATGGGCTAAATGTGAAAATAAGACTTCACTGTAGATGTTAGCAAGAGAAAAAAGCAAACCACATTTCCTTTGGGGATGATGATTTAGAATTTATGTCCTGGGGTGTGAGTGGGAACTCTTGATATCTCTTGAGGAAGAAATGGTTCTTGTAGAAATCTACACAAATGCAGACATCAGGGAACTGCTGAGTCCAGTCATGGGGGTACCTGCCAGGAAAAGGTGCTCAGAGATTGCTTGGTACGGCAAAGCAGAAATTTTCTACGAAGTTCCTGAGGCCAGAACTGATCTTTTCAAGATGCTCTTCTCATTGCCCAGTTTTGACTCTTGAATCCCAACTATTGAGACAAAGAATGACCTGGGACTCACAGCTGCCTCTGATCTTAGGCTTATTGTGCCTAAACATCTGGGGCTTCCTTATCTTTAATTTTATGAGTTTGTCTGTATTCTGTCTTTGATGAGCTCTGCATCTGGGGCTTCTTATTATCTTTACTTTTTCTTGCACATACTCTTTTGGCTTTCCTCTTCTTACTTGAACAGAGTTATGAGTGTACTAACGTTCAACTTTGGTCCATCTCAGAGAAATACTCTAATGGGAACACCCTCTATTGGTAGGAATGGTTCTTCCTTGCTCTTTGTTCTAAGGGTTGGCCTTTGGTAGCATTTGGGATCTCCCTTAAATCTCCAGGTTGCCTTAATGTGTTCTGGGTGATGTCCACTGGAGATGATAGCAAGCTCAAAATACTGAGACGAAGTATGCCAGCCCTCTTTCTCTCCATATTAGTTTGCTGTTTTACTGAGACTTCCAGGTTCATACTAGAGAATCAAAAAGTGAACATAGTTTTCTACTACAATTTATTTATTCTCTGTTTCAGTCAATCAATTAGATACTCATCTGAGAAGGCTAACAAATGAGATTTGATATGATAATTGTATACTGAATGTAAGGAGAACCACAGACTACACTCCAACACTTCTACAGTCTTGATTTTGGGATCAAAGTTTTAATTGATGAAGACAAAGTTTTTCTTTACAGAGGGCTCACATGTGTAAAGTAGTCAAAAGCCAATTCTTAAAGAAGTTGCAGAAAATATTCTATCATCCTTTTTACTAATTTCTTATTGATAATAATGGCACCTATTGCTATTATGAGCTATTTTCATAAATTTGATTATTTCTGAATGCAGAACTGATATGAATGACCCCAGGGAATGAAGTAAAGAAGTCATATTTCTGAGAGGGGTTTTATAGAGTGAGGTAGAAGACAGGAAGTGAGAGAAGACATGCTGAAGTAATGGTGTAGGCCACCAGTTTGAAACGGAGCTGACAGCTCAGACATACATGGGGAAGAGGCGTTAGGCAGGGACCAGAGATGTCAACTATGTAAAGAATTCTACACATTGTGCTTAAATTAGTGAGCAAGCTGACACATAGATGTTTCAACCATTCAGGGATGAGATTAATATATCAGAGAGGATAAATAAGAAGTCCTATGTTATATCAATACTTTGTTTTAGGAGTGTTGAATGATGAAGTATACAGAGCTGACTCTCAAAGTTTTGCATACCTATTTAAGGGACTTGAACTTTATCAGAGGGCAGCTGAGATATAACAATATATGCTTTCATATAGGCAGGGCCAGCCATTACTTTTAGGATCATGTTTGTAAATGCTTGCTATGAAAGTGATAAATTGCTAGCCAAAAGAACAGTAAGAGGCTATTTCATCAATCCATTTGACAGAGAAGGAGTGGCTTGTCTCAGGTTGGAGTGATGTTTATGAGAAAGAGACTGGATCCATAAAATATTTCTGTGATGGAATTCATGAGCTTTGATGACTCACTGTGTGGTACCAGGGGTTAGAGGAAGTGAGGACATGAACTACTTTTGGAACTTTATAATATCAGATATAATATCAGAGATAGAGAGAGAAAGATAGGTAGATGATAGATAGAAATATAGATAGATGATAGATAGACAGAAAGACAGATAGATAGAGAATGGAATGGAATGGAGTGAGGGCAGTGCTGATACAGTGTGAGGAGAAGCTATAAAACATTAATATAGCTAGGTAGCTCTGTACTTCTGGAGAGACTGGGGCTGGAGGTGGAGATTTGAAGCTTTTCTGATGAAATAAGTTAGATCATGAAGGGCGAGGAGGTATTGCGATTAGAGAAGACTTTATATAAAAACATGGGAACTGGAAGATGTGAGCATAACTAGTTGGAAGACATAGAAAAATAATCAGAGAGATTAAAACAAAAGTAGCATGAGGTAGTGAGTCTCTGGAAAGTAATGGAAAATATGAATAATAACAACATACACCATAGATATCCAGAAAGGGTGAAGAGTGAGAAGAAACTGTTCTAGTTAGTTTTAGCTGTCACCTTGATGCAGCCTAGAGCCCTCTGTGAAAGGAATTTTCTTTTACTCAGATTTTCTATTTCCAGCATTCCGTCTGTTTGTGTCTTCTTCATTTTTTCTATTTCCCTTTTCAGGTCTTGGACTATTTCCTCCATCTGTTTCATTGCTTTTTCATGATTTTCTTTCAGTGCTTTATTATTTTCTTCCAGGGCTTTATTGTTTTCTTCCAGGGCTTTATTGTTTTCTTCTACTTTACTTGTCCTCTCCTCTAGGTTTTTATAGCGTTCTTCCCATTTTTTGTTTGTCTTTTCCTCTATATAAGCCTCTACCTTCTTCATGATGTTATTCATAAGGCTGTTTTCTTCTGCTTCTTCCAATTTTTGATGATCAGCTCTAGATGTTGGAGGAGGGCTATGTTCTGGTGATGCTGAATTGCTCTTCATTTTGTTGTATGTACTTCTACCTTGATGTCTGCCCATCTCCTTGTGTTCGATATTGGTCTTATCAGTGCACTTGGTCCAGAAAGAGCTGACAGGTTCGGGAAGTCTCTCTCTCTCTTGTCCAGATGGGACTCTCTTGTCCAAATGGGAAGTCCGAGGCAGGATGGAAGCTCTTTGTCCAGAAGGGAAGTCCGGGGCAGGATGGGAGCTGGGGGCCTGGTCTCTAAGTCTCAGGAAGTGGCAGGGGTCTCCGGGGATGATGGGCTTGGGGGCAGAGCTTGGAGACTGCAGGGTCTGCAGGGGATCTTGGAGAAGGGGAGCCTTCCAAGTAGGGGTGGGGGTAGAAGGGAGCCTGCCCGGTGGCCAGAACCTGGGGCCAAGGTGGGCAGGTTTTCCCAGGAGTGGATTGTGCCCAGGGATGGGATCTAGGCTGAGGGCAGGCACTCACCTTTGTCCAGAAGGGAAGTCCGGAGCAGGATCGAAAGGAATTTTCTTGAGGAATTGCTCTGATCGCTTGTGCATGTCTGTGGGGGACGGTATTGATTGTTAACTGATTTAGAAGGGTTCAGCAGCATATCCCATGGTTTGTGATGTAATTCTTGGTTGAGAAGTAAGATATTTTGTTAGAAGTAAGGCTGTGTGGAAGAGCAAGCTGAGTTGCCTTAAGTTCCTGCCTCAGTTTCCTCAGTGATGGACCATGATCTAGAAATACAGGCCAAATACCCCCTTTCCTCATGATGCTTTTGGTAACAGTTATTATCGTAGCAACAGAAAGGATGCTAGAACAAAAAGAGCTGGATTAGTTGTGAGGTGACATTATCTCAGTTATAGCCATCCTAGGGGTGTTGAGATACAAATTAAGGAATGTCTTTGTAATTTGCCAAATGTAGATGAATTTCTAAACAGTCTTATTAAATAAGAAACACAGAGCCAAATACAGATTTAAAGCCAAAGAGATCAGAGCAAGAGCCAGCTAGTTTTAGCTTACCACCAGCAGTAGCTTCCCCTGAGAGAGCCTTTCTTCCTGTGTGACTTGTGTTTTTATTGCTCTCCTGTTCTGCCTTCTCATTGGCTCTAAGTCCAGCCACATGACTTCCTCATCACTGCCTGTCTATACAGACCTGCAGGTCTCTATGGTTGGTACTGGGATTAAAGGTTCCTGTCACCATGCTTGGCTGTGTCCTTGACCACACAAAGACTCTGCCTGCCAGGTGATTAGATTAAGGGCGTGTGCTACCACCGCCAGACTTCTGCTTAATGGCTATATGACCTCTGATCTCCAGGTCAACTTTCTTTATTAACATGCAAATAAAATCACATTTCAGCACAATTAAAATATCATCACATTTCCCCCTATTATTCTAATGAAAAGAAAAAAGGAAAAAAATATAACGAATATAAGAAAAACTATATACAATAAGTACAATAACTATATACAATATATACAAGTAATAAATACCTCAACAATGTCTAGTCCATTTGCATTTGACAAACTTAGAAAAAATACTTCATTGTCTATCCTATTTTGGTAAGTCCAAAATGTACCTGATTCACTTTCTATCCTAACTTATATTACTAACAGAAAGTTAAAGTATATTAGCTACTTGCCTCATTTCTGGGACAGAATACCTGGAAGAAGCAACATAAGGCAGGCAAGGTTCTTTGGTTCACAGTTTCAGGGTGAAGTAGTTTATAATGTTGAAATCATGGCAGCCAGAGCGTGGGCTGCTGGTCACATTGCATCCACAGTCAGGAGACAGAGGCAGGTGGACGCTTGTGCTGAGCTTGCTTTGTTTTTCAGTTGGTCCAACAGTGTTTCTTTCCACTTCAATTAGGTCCTTCACAGATAACCAGAGGCTTGACCCCTTCATGAGTCCAGATTCTGTCAAATTGAAACTAAATACTAACTATTGCATGGAGGAAAAGCAGATAGTGAAGACAGAATTTGCATTTGAGAATTTGGTGACAAAATAGGTGCAGATTAATAAAAAAGAGGTACTACATTGAAAGTCATCACTGGGTATAAGTACCTAGGAGGCTGTAACTGTGCAGAGTTATGAGACAATCTGGTAAACACAGTCATAGGGAACCCTTTCTAAGCTCACGTCTTCTTGGGTTTTGTGTAATTCTTATGACAGCATACATTCATTTGATCTAAATGAGTTTACCTGAAAGCTGTAGTATTATGCTGGCTAGTTTCATGTCAACTTGACACGAAGCTAGAGTCATTTGAAAGGAGGGAACCTCAATTGAGAAAATATCTCTATACAGTCTGGCTGTAAGGCATTTTCTTAATTAGTGATTAATGGGGTGGGCCCATGGTGGGTGGTGCCATCTGTGGCCTGGTGGTTCTGAGTTCTATAAGAAAGCAGGCTGAGCAAACCATGAGGAGCAAGCCAGTTAGCAGCACTCCTCCATGGCCTCTGCATCAGATCCTGTCTCCAGGTTCCTGACCTGCATGAGTTCCTGCCTTTACTTCCTTCAGCAATGGACTGTCACCTGGAAGTGTAAGCTGAAACAAACTCTTTCCTCCCAAATAGCTTTGGTCATGGTGTTTCATCATAGTAATGATAACCCTAACTAATACAGGTATCTAGCAACTCTGTATTTATTTGTTTTGTTTTATTGAGATAAGATCTTACTATGTGACCTTTGATGGCCTGGAACTTGCTATGTGGACCAGGTTAGCCTCAAACTTCCACAGATCTTACTGCCTCTGCCTTCAAAGTGCTGGATTTACAGGTAGGAGTCAGCATGCCTGGTTTACTGACATTATTTTAAAGATAATTAAAATTATCCATTTCCTTCATTGACTGCAAACTCTTGTGTGTGTGTGTGTGCACATGCATGTGTGTGTGTGTGTGTGTGTGTTTGTGTGTGTGTTGTGTGTGTATGCATGCACAAACCTGTGCTCATGAACACATGATCATGTGTGTGGAGGCTAGAGCTTGATGTCAGATGTCTTTCTTGTCACTCTCTACCTCATTTTTTGAGACAAGTCTCTTTACTCATTGGTTAGTCTGAATGGTCAGCAAGCCTCAGGGTCCTTCTGCCTCTGCCTTCCCAGCATTGGGATTGCAGATATGTCACTATGCCTGGTTATTTACTGGGTTCTGGAGAGTGGAACTCAGATTATCATGCTTACACAGCCAGTGTTTTACCAACTGAGCCATTCCAAACCTTTCCTTTTTTAAATGCAGAGTTGATCTGTGATGATAACTCATGCCCTGTGCCAGGCACAGGTTATAACACCCCCTTTTCTAGCCAGCTGTTGCCAAGTCTTCTCCAGTTGTTTGATATTTGTGGTAGTTTGAATGTAACTGGCCCCCAAAATCTCATAGAGAGTGGCACTATTGGGAGGTGTGGCTTTGTTGGGATAGGTGTGGCCTTGTTGGAGGAAGTGTGTCACTGTGGGGCCAGGCTTTGAGGTTTCCTATGCTCAGAATACTGCCCAATGTCTCAGCCGACTTCCTGTTGCCTGCAAAATATAGGACTCTCACCTACCTCTCTACTCCACTACCATGTCTGCCTGCATGCTGCCATGCTTGCCACCATGCAGATAATGGACTGAACCACTGTAAGTGAGCCACTCCAATTAAAGTGTTTCCCTTATAAAGAGTTGCTGTGGTCATGGTGTCTCTTCGCAGCAATAAAAATCCTAACTAAGACAATACTCCATGGGAATGTGTGTTTCTGTATGGGACAGTCAGATGTACCTAGTCCCTTCAATTGCTCATCAATTTGAGTCACAGCCAGACCCACAGCCTTCTGTGGAATTACTGCCCTCATTTCTTTGGTAAGTGATGTGTTAACAATGAAGAATATTTTCAAGTTATTGTTTTAATAGACCTTTACCCTCAGGCTCAAATAAATCATGACTTCATCACACAGGTTAGAAGACAAGTTTAGACTTAATGGGGGATCGCAACTAAATCAAGTACAATACTTGGAAAATTTACCTCCTTTTAATGTCATATTTCTTTCTAAATGGCTATGATGAGTGGCTTTTATAGAAGGCTCATGAAAGTAGTAGAGTATTTAAAAAAGTAAGACTTTATGACAGGTTTCAAAAATATCTGAAAGTCAGTATATATGCTCAAGCTTAATAGTTCCATATCATAATACCCATAATAGATTTCAAAAACCTTTCTTGGCAATTAAAAAATTAACTAGTGCTAAAGAGAGATCAAAAGAACTTAAAACCAAATGAAATGTGTCAAGATTATGAAGTAGAAGTTGAAAATGAGTATGTGGGCTGAAGAATAAGGGCAGACTCTTTATTTAAAGCTATCTAGAGTTTAGACAATGTGAAATTTTTGAAGAGGCTGCTTCCCTCCTTCTGCAACCAGGTAAAATAGTTCTGCTCTCAGTGGTTAGGAATGTGCCTCCTTCTACTGTGGCAAGGTGACCTCCAAAACCATGGAAGACAGGATAAAGCTAGATAAAATATGGACCAAAGGGATCTGTTTTCAGTGCTTACAAACCCCCTTTCCTGGTCCTCCCTGACGTGTTCTCTTGGACTTTTTCCTGGCAATTTAACCTGCTCAGTTCTCTCCTCAGAAAATGATTGGATAAGGGCAATTCATAGCTTACACAGAATTTATCCATCTTTTATTTCTTTTTAAAGGAATTTATGTTTGAAACTTTGTTTCTAACTTTTGTGTGATACCAAGGATTTGTTTCATGCTAGATTCCCAAGCATTAATCAATTTTTGGAAAGACATTTGGAATTTCTTAGCACCTGTGGATACACCATGTGGAGAGCAGCTCACCTTAGTACCAGCATGGTGGTGTTTGTTATTTCAGTACTGAAAACTAAGCCCAGAGTCTTGCACATGCCAGGCAAATGCTCTGTCCTGGGAACTAATACCCTCAGCCCCTTACAAGCCCAACCTTCACTAATAAGATGAAAGCAGCACCGTGTGTTTTGGTGTGTATGAAATAAGCTGCATGTCCAGGGAGAACTGAGTCTGTTTACTTTCACCTGCTCAACTTCCTATTTAACCATGACTCATGAAAACTAGTATACTAGTCAGCTTTCTGTTACCAAAATACCTGAGTTTTGGAGCTCCCAGCCCATAGTCAATTGGTACCATTGTATGGGGCCTTTTGCTATACAGCACATCCTGATAGACTGTGTGATGGGGGAAGCTGCTTACTTTATGGCAGTTTAATGTATAAAGACAAGAAGAGACATGATGTCACAATACCCATATAAGGGCACGCCCTCCCATGACCTAAGATCCCCTACTAGTCCTCATTTCTTAAAGGTTCTGTTACATCCTCCTTTGCAGCTTGGGCACCATAGCCATCATGAATGACAGAAACGATTTGGAGCAGGAAGTTCATGACTAACCCTGTCTGCTTCAGAGGAATCAGATAGTCATTGATGTCCTTCACCCTGGGAAGGCAACAGTACCAAAGACAGAAATTTGGGAAAAGCTAGTCAAGATGTACAAAACCACGCTAGATGTCATCTTTTGTTCCAATCAGAACCCACTTCGGTGGAGGCAAAAAAAACTGGTTTGGCATGATCCATGAGTCTCTAGATTATGCAAAGCAGAAGGAGCCCAAACACAGACTTGCAAGACATGGCCTCTGAGAAGAAAAAGAGCTCCCTGAAACAGTGAAGGGAACGCCAGGACAGACAGCCGGAGGAAGGCCAGAGGACGGCAAAGGCCAATGGTGGTGCTGCCCAAAGCCAAAGGAGTGGACCTGCGGTGACTTGATCTGCTACGATGTGCAGACAATTTCCGAGAGGACAAATAAACTAAAAGCTTATGTGAAAAAAAAGGATCGTTACCCTCCCACCGGCACTATATACTGGGGACCGAGTTTTAACAGGCGTTTCGGGAGATTTTCCAGGTACAAACGATATCATCACAACCCTCAAATTCACCAATGACTCATTTGTTAAAGCCAGCAAATATTTATTTTCCCATGCTTTTGCATATCTTGGCGGTACCATTTGGTTCAGGCAAACATGGTCTATGCACTTCCTGACTTTGAGCCTCTCCTTAGGAGATCACTTTGTGGGCTCGCTTGTCCACGGCAGCCATCCTCCTTCAGGTCTGCTCTTCTCAAAGCCATTTAATTTCGGACAAACTCATTCATGTATGTGTTGGTTACTTTTTGTCAACTTGACCCAAGCTAAGGTCATCTGGGAAGTGGAACCACAATTCAGAAAATGCCTCCATCAGATTGACCTGTAGGCAAGGCTATGGGATATTTTCTTGATCGATGGTTGATGTGGGAGGGCCCAGTTCACTGTGAGTGGTTCCATCCAAGGGCGGGGTAGTCCTGGGTTCTGCAAAAAGCAAGCTGAGTGAGTCAGCACCAACAGTCCTCACGATCTGTGCTTCAGTTCTGTCCCCAGGTTCCTGCCTTGAGTTTCTTTTCATGAAGGACTGTAAACTGTGAAGTAAACAAACCCTTTCCTCCAGAAGCTGCTTTTGGGCATGGTGTTTATCACAGCAACAGAAAGCAAAGTGGAGTGATTGCTTCAACTGCCCCTTCCACATCTCTCTGTCCCCTACTTCTGTCAAGGGCTTTCTCTTTTGACTCACGGCAGAAACTGTGGCATTACTCTTGATTCCTAACTTTTCCTCATGCTTTCACCCACCTGGTTATCAGATTCTTTAAATTCATAAGAAATGTATATTTCTCCATCCTCTCATCCCCATTTGCTAAGAATGTTGCTTCATTTCAGTCACTCACCATTTCTAGCCTGTAGTTCTGCTTTTCTCTTTTATCCCAACCTGGCTTAGCACAAGAGTGAGAGTGACCTTTTCAAACTTGAAACTACTTAGAATTAGTGTCTTTGACACGTTTCACTGGGTGCCACTATAAACTCCCAGAGTTAAATTCTGGAGCCAGATATAGTTGATCCTGTCGACTCCTCTTTCTCAACCTACTTTTGAATCTCCACTTACAGTTCACACTCAGAAATACTAATCTCTTCACTTCGTACCAAATAGGATGCTCCTTCACGCCTCCACACTTAGGCTTGGAATGTTCCTTTTGCCTGGAATATTCTTATGATTTTTTATCCTTCCCTAACTAATGAAAAAGTTCCTGTTTTAGTTTTTGCTTTCCTTTGGGTAGTTTGTGCCTTTTTTTTTGATACCTCCGGTGTACTGTTGGTTTGTGGAGCCATCTTTCCATTGCACTATCAACTACAAGCTCCTTGATGGCGACCCTGCATATTTCCCCATGTCTCTTTTTGTTTCCTGTGTCATGCCTACGGATGTACGCACACACAGCAGGAGAATGTATGTATGCACACACAGCAGGAGAATGTATGTACGCACACACAGCAGGAGAATGTATGTACGCACACACAGCAGGAGAATGTATGAATTAATTAAAAATTTTAAAACATGTTTTTCTCTTTTTTAATATTTTTTTGTGGACACTGTTAATAGGTTGACTTCAGTAATTTATAAAAATTATTTATTCTTCTCTCATACATGCAATACAACTCAACCATGGCTTCCCCTCCCTCCACCCCTCCCAGTGCCCGTGTCCTGTGTCCCCTATGTTGTGTCCCCCTTCCCCCCAGAAAAGAGCTGACCTCCCAGAGGACATCAAATGAACACAACACAACAAGATACAAAAAGACCTGACACAAACACTCATATAAAGGTTGGATGAGGCAATTTCATGAGGTCCTACTTATTAATTGTTGATCTTAATGCCCGTGCTATTGGTGTTCTGTTCAGGAAGTGGTCTCCTGTGCCAATACCTTCAAGGCTATTCCCCACTTTCTCTTTGATCTAATTGGACTTGAGTTTTGTGCAGGTTGATAGATATGGATCCATTTGTAGTCTTCTGTATGCTGACATCCATTTATGCCAGTACCATTTGTTGAAGATGCTTTCTTTTCTCCATTGTATAGTTTTGACTCCTTTATTGAAAATCAAGTGTCCATAGGTGTGTGAATTTATGTCTTGTTCATCAATTTGATTCCATTGATCTACGTGTCTGTTTTTATGCCAACAACATACTGCTTTTTTTTTTTTATGACTATAGCTCTGTAGTAGAGCTTGAGGTCAGGGATGGTGATATGTGCAGAAGTTCTTTAATTGTACAGGATAGTTTTAGCTATCCTAGATTTTTTTGTTTTTCCATATGAAGTTGAGTATTGTTCTTTCAAGGTCTGTAAAGAATTGTGTTGGAATTTTGATGGGGATTGAATTGAATCTGAAAATTGCTTTTTGTAAGATGGCCATTTTTACTATGTTAATCCTACAGATCCATGAGCATCTTTCCATCTTCTCATCTTCTGGCATCCTCTCCAGTTTGCCAGTGTTTTATTGAGTATTTTTGTATCAATCTTCATAAAGGAAATTGGTTTGTAATTCTCTTTCTTTGTTGGGTCTTTATGTGGTTTGTGGCCTCACAAAAAGAATTTGGCAATGTTCCTTCTGTTCTGATTTTGTTGAACAATTTGAGAAGTACTGGTGTTAGCTCTTCCCTGAAAGCCTTAGAATTCTGTGCTGAAATCATCTGGCCCTGGGTTTCTCTTGTTTGGGAGATTTGACTGCTTCTATTTCCTTGGGGGTTGTAGGTCTGTTTAAATTGTTTATCTGGTCTTGATTTCACTTTGGTATATGGTATTTATCAAGAAATTCGTCTGTTCCTTTTAGATTTTGCAATTTTGTGAAGTATTGGTTTTTAAAGTATGACCTAACATCTGAATTTCCTCAGTGTCTGTTTTTATGTGCCCCTTTTTGCTTCTTATTTTGTTAATTTGGATATTCTTTCTCTGTCTTTTAGTTAGTTTGGATAAGGGTTTGTCTGTCTTGTTGATTTTTTCAAAGAACCAACTCTTTGTTTCATTGATTCTTTGTATTGTTCTCTTTGTTTCTATTTTGTTGATTTCAGCCCCCAGTTTGATTATTTCCTGCCATCTTGGGTGAGTTTGCTTCTTTTTGTTCTAGAGCTTTGAGGTGTTCTATTAAGTTGCTAGTAAGAAATTTCTCAAAATTTTTTTTGTGAAGACACTTAGTGAAGACACTGTTTGCACCGCTTTCCTTGTGGTTGTGGGATATTTGCCCACTGTGAAGGTGTGCTGCTGTGATTGGTGTCATAAAAATGGCTAACAACAAGGCAGGACTTCTGGAGAGATAAAGGAAGAAGAGGAGGAATCAAGTCACACAAGAGATGCCGTGAGATACAGAGAGGAAATAGGAGGTGCAAGATGGAAGAAAGGTAATGCCATGTGATAAAATGTAGATTAATATAAATGGGCAATTTAAGTTATAAGAGCTAGTTAGGAACAAGTCTAAGCTATAGCCCAAGCTTTCATAATTAATAAGTCTTGCTGGCCAGACAGCCCTGCTCTCTAGGCCCTAGGCTCTGGGGCACACCCCATGCCCCTCTCTCACCTATTACAGCCCCAGCCACTAGTCCACAGGTAAGATTCCTGTGGCCAGGTCCCACTGCCCATCAAACCCTGTAACCCACAAGTCCCACGCCACCCCTCAAATACACAGAACTCATCATCCTCCCATTGGCCGACCCCTGGGGCATCAGACACCCCCACCCCAAGACACATACTCCACCTGCACCAATTGGAAGAAGAGGTGAGTGGATGGCCTCCCACCTGGACAGCCTTGCTCTCTAGGCCCTAGGCCCAGGGGCACATCCTATGCCCCACATTCACTCATCACAGCCCCAGCCTCAGCAGGCCAATCATCCCCTATGGCATCAGAGCCCCTCTCCAACCCCCCAAGACACAGGCACCACTTGCACCAAATGGAGGAAGAATCAACACTTGTACCTATAACTATCCCAACCCCAGATGGGTAGACAGCAGTGTAAGAATACATTCAGTAACATAAAGAGCAATATGGCACCACCAGAACATACAACAGTTCTACAACAGCAAGACCTGAACATCCCAATGCAGATGAAGCAGAAGAAAATGACCTTAAAAGTAACTTTATGAAGATGATAGATGAAAAATTTCCTTAAAGAAATGGAGAAAAAACAAACAAAAAATTAGAAGAAATCAATAAATCCTTTAAAGAAAACCAAGAAAGCCAAGAAAAATTCAAACAGGTGAAGGAAACAATTCAAGACTTGAAAATGGAAACAGAGGCAATAAAAAAACACAAACTGAGGAAGTTCTAGAAATGGAAAATCTGGGTACGTGAGCAAGAACTACAGATGCAAGTGTCTCCAGCAGGATACAAGAGATGGAAGAGAGAATCTCAGGTGTTGAAGGGAAGAAATATATTTATCTGTCAAAGAAAATGATAAATCCACAAATTCTAACACAAAACATACAGGAAATCTGGGACACCATGAAAAGACCAAACGTAAGAATAATAGGGATAGAAGAAGGAGAATTCCATCTCAAAGGCACAGAAAACATATTCAACAAAATCATAGAAGAAAACTTCCCCAACCTAAAGAA